>APFE030491050.1:2376-174182 GCA_000404065.3 Pinus taeda | reverse complement strand
ACAATAGTGCAGCTTCAGGGTTTAAGTCATATACAAAACTTTTACGACCCTTTCTAAATGCATGAAAGGGTCTTTAAATACTACTAAACTAAAAAGATCTATGAAACAAAATCCTACTAAATTGGTATCAGTAAATGTGGTCTACTTCTCAGGGGCGATCTGGCAGTCGGTGAAATGAGTCATGCCTCAGGTTGTTTGCCCTTAAACCTTAGCTGGCTTATCGCGAGCATTGGTTCTACTTCTGGCGGTTTGTTGAGGCGTAAACTGAATTGGGTGGCGAAGGTGGCATCCTGGATATCAGGTATAATGTAACCGACAACATCGGTTAGACACTTCAAGACGGCTCTTTGGCTGTATGGTTTGATTAAAAAGAACCAATATGCATCCCATGTTAGACTGTTGACTCCAGTGATCAATCTTGCGCTTTTCTCCAAGTCCGGATAGCATGAATGCTCCAATATATTTGCTGTTGTTAATTGACCTGGAGTGCATTGGGAAATTGTGTTAGATAAATACAATGTATTATTTACTAATTCAATTAAATTTCCACTGATTGTCCTGCATCTGGAAGTCGCTCTTTCAGCTTTCATCAGTTGTGATTGCCATTCTGTGAACAATATTTCTTTGTTCGATTCTAGAATTCTTGGCAGATTAGCTGCCCGACCTACATCTGAATCCTGCCATTCTATAAAGTTTGCCAGTGTTTCTTCTGCCTGATCCAAGTCGGCCCTTGCTTTGTCTACCTTTTCGCTTATGGACGTTGACAATTCGCACAATGGTTCTGCTCTTATGAGATGTTGACATAACAACTTAACCTGATTAATCAATCCTTTATTTAGCTGGAGCACTTCTGCTTTAAATTCATCTATCTTAGGGAGATTTTTCATTTGCTCAACTTGAGTGGTCAATTGAGCGATTTTTTCATCTTTTGCTTTTATTGCTCCCTCAGTCGATATTCTTAACTGCTCTAGTGCCACTGATAGCTCCTTCTGCCTTTGGACTGCACCTTCATCTATCCTCTGCTTTTGTTCTTGTAATTTCTTGACTAGCTAATTATTGTTCTACTGCTGTGCTAGCAATTCTTTCTCGGCCTGCTCTGCCCTCTGCTGAACTTCTGATAGTTTCGCCTGTAGTGAAGAGATATCCTGATCCTTTGCTTTCAACAAATTGCTCACCTCCGTTGCTTTATCAATAGTAGCTGCCGAATATGCTCCGGCGAACTGTGATAGCTTGGTTAAGTCATCGGAGGGGTTGAATTTCTCTTTCCATACAACATTGCCCGTTACTGTTGATTCAGGGAATGGGGAAGATTGATCAGTTCTTCTCCTTTTCCTCTGTCGCTTTACGATGGCTTTATGCTTGGGGCTGTAAAATATATCTAAAGGGGGGATTTTTTCAATTTGCAAAACGATCTCCCCCGTAGGATCTTTAGGAATTATCTCTAGTTCTTTTGTTTTGGGTAGGCCGCTGGTTTCACCTGAAACCGGTTTTGATGTCACTTCCTGTGTATTGCCTTCCTTTGAAACCTCATCATCTTTTGAGCACTCTAAGTTATTGATGATTGTACTGAATTGATTCCATTGCTGGAGCAAATTCGGATCAACTAATGGATCCTGGTTACCTTTAGAGGTGCTCTCTTCTTGGGTTTTTGCTTGGGTTTCTTCTTATTGCTGTGCATTTTCCTGAGTCGCCTCCTACCTTTGGCTATGTGTATCCTCCTGCTATTTTGATGTAGTAGGAGGTGGTGTATTATGTCATTGTTCAGACTCGCTTGACCTGGTTGCTATCGGTACAGTTGCTAACAGGTCTAGAGGCAGAGTTTGCAACCTCTGTTCTCTGATTCTGTTAAACTCAACTAGCCCTTCATCGTTATAAACATTTTGGGCAAGCGACTTGACTTGATACAATGATTCGGCTGATACGAGCAAGTCTTCGAATTTGTCTTCTTTGAGCTCGACCTTGGCCAATTTGGCCTGGTCAAGCGCATTGTAAGCGATTTTTCTTGGATTGTACTGCCTCCTTGGCAGGGTAGCCAGGGTGAGAAAATTCATTTTCCCGGCTTCCTTCTCTGCATGCTTGATGTCATGTAGTCTATACATTCCAATTCTTAGTGGAAAATAAGGCCAAACATGTTTTTTATCCCTTTTCAGGGTTTGGGTAACCCCTTCAGCGCTGATTTGATAGGCTACCTCCCTGGCAAGTAACTTATCAGGGATGTAGAGTGGTAACACATGTGGTTTAGCCTAGTTGCAAAAAACTCTGATATAAGTGAATTTATCCTCCCCAAACCAACTCGCTACTGCAGTCAAATCTACAGCTGCTTGCTCGAAGGGGCAGGCTTATTAAAAATTAAATAATGAATTGGTAACATAAAACCGTTGCAGATTTGGTACATGTGGTTCTTATAACTAGTCTTCCAAAGTCTTCGATGATATATGTGAATGGGTGTGGGGTCTTGCGACATCCACCTCCATCCCAGTACAGGAAATTCAGAATTAAAACACAACACATCCATAATATATGCACTATAGTAAAATGGCGGAATAACCCTTTCTGTGACACGATAGTCAGACCTGAAGTCAAGAATGGCTTTAGCTAACTTGTTGGACAATATATCTGCCCATTCCATGATTTCCCCACTGCATGCTGCCTCTATTAGGGGAACCATTTCTATGGTAATATTGGCAGAGTCATGCATTCCCCATAGCCTTCACCTCAAAACTCCATCATAACAGTAAGGTGAACACAGGGAGTCAACTGAGTACTTACCCAAGGTCTCGTGCTTGTGTTTTGCTGGGTTATGTCTCCAGTCTCGAATAGGTTCAGATTCAGTCTCATTTTCTTCTCGAAACTTCTCCAAAAACACAGCATTATACTTCTTCTCTTCTCGTGGCAGGTGATACATTAGCCGTAGGTCTTCAGCTCGAAACGAGCCGAAAACTCTCCCATCCATAGATTCAAACCGTCTATCAACAATTGGGAGTTCTTGGAGTGCCCACCTTACCACATCTGTGTAAGGAAGAACCTATTCCTGGGCCGCTATTCTGTGTAGGAAGGAATCAGCCAAGTCTTTTAGATTGGCATCGGACTTGCTGGTATTGTCGCATAAAATCTCCACTTCGGTCACCATTGGCCCTTTGGCCTCAATCAAATTATAGATCCCGTGCCAAGTGGTCTTGGGGAGTCCTAGGCATGTTGTATCTGATATTAGTCCTTTGTTCTTCCCGGTCTGATCAGCGACAGTTAGCCCTGCGGCTGGCGGAGCAGTAGGCATTGTATTCTTCTTGGATTTCTTTCCCATTTCTCTTTCTTCTGTTTCCGTGAAAGAATTTTGCGCAGAGTGAAAGATAAGCGCAACACATGCAACAATATCATCAATCAAACAGAATGAAGTACATATATATCTTGGCGCATTCACAGTAATTAATCGACTTAAGGTGGCCTTAGGAGCAAATACGTGGATGGCCTCAAGCCTGTTTTCTTATTAAATGATCATTATGCCCTGTCAGCCTTATTAATTACAATTGCTTCGATTAATGGATAAGTGATTTATTTGAAGCATGTTGAGGGCTATTTGGCGGTTTGAACACGGATGAGCGGCTTTTCCAAAGGATATGGCCTTAATTACAAATAAATCAAATCAAACTGCCTTTATGACTGTTACCTTGAGAAATGTGCGATTTACCTTTTGCGAAATCGGGCATCGGGGAAATGTTTCAATTATTGCATTGGTTTTGCTTGGAATCCCCGATCGTCAATATCCGATATCGCATCGCATCGGGTATCGCTGGTAGTACCGCTTAAGATGAGGGTATGGTGAATCACCGATTGCCAATAGCGATATCACATCGCATCGGATGAGGAGAAGCTTAGTTGCGCTTTAGATGTTATCGCCGATTTCTGATTGCCGATTTCACATCGCATGGTAGCAAAGATCATTACTTGTGTCATTTTATGCTTTGTTGATATCCGATAGCGATTTCGCATCGGCGAAAACCAATATGTCCCTTACATTATATTTTCTTTGTCATTGCGATATGCGATCTTGCAATCGCTTTATCGCAATGATGAAAGTAAATCGTTTTATATCGGGGTTTTTTGAATGGTTTTATTAAAAAGCCTCTTTGTGAAATAGAACCTTAAATTGGTACCAATTTAAAAACAAAAATTAAAAAGGGACCCATTTCTCATTATAATTTTTTGGAATTTTAGTGATATGAAATGGGGGGTTGTTGTAGGGCACAACAGCACACAAGGGACTACATTGTCGCACAGATGGGATGGAAAGTAACCATTGGTGACACTGTCCATGACAAGATGTCCAAGTTAAGGGAACAAGGAGTGAACAATGAACAATTATGACATGGGGTTAGATCGAGATTTTAAACAATATGCTGCCAATATCACATTAATGAGCCAAGAAAGGGGGGGAATGGTCAAATTTGAATTCCAACAAATCTATAAATCCCAAATGGTTATCCGCTAAACAACTCTTGGGAACTTGAGAATTCAGTTATTGCGCATGGACTTTATGGCTTTAGAGTCTTTGACAGTGAGTTTAGTATTTAAAGAATTACTGAAAGAGACGCATGACCTTCTCAGAAGAGCAATGTCGATTTCTAAGGACACCACACCAAGCCCTATGTGACCATTCAGGGATGCTCCGAAAATTCCAAAATTGCCCCAGATGCCGAGGGCTAAAAAGGATCCACAGGTAGCTAGACCAGTCCATATGTCTCTGCGAAATCCATGGTTTTGCAAACTGTCGATGGAAGAGAATGATGAGGAAGAGGATCCTCCGACCTTTGTCGAAGAGCTAGAACTAGAGGAAGAGATGGAAGAAGACACCTCGCCAGTACGCACCACAACAAAGCTAGCCAAGTATGTCCCTCCGCGAAAAGGGATGTTAAAGGTACCTAAAGATTTGGATGTCGTTAAGAGCACACTCAACACCTTGTTCGTCCCTATGGGAGTTCTCTTCAGAGGTTCAACTATGGGCCACGTTCCCACTATGAAGTTTGAAGACTGGGACCTAGCGGATAGTGAGAAGTTTCCTCATTTGGAAACTAGCCAACTGATGGAACAAAGCATGGAGGGGGTCGTTACAACACTGCAGCCACATACATGGCTACGCAGGGTAGAGGAGGCCAGGCTACTCCATCTCCTATCAATTCCACACTTTTATCGAGTCCCAATCATGATATTTGTCATCCGAAAAATGCTTTTCCTAGTGCACAATGAGTACTTGTGGCTGGAAGAGCCCATTCCCATTATGGAAGAGCTCATTCATAGGATTTCTCGGCTTCCCTGTGTAGGAAGGGACCCTACGGAAATAGTTGGTGCAAGTGGAGACTTGACGATTGCAGAGGCCATGAAAAAGAAGTATAAGTTGGAGAAAAAGCAGAGGGGTTACGTTATCACTAGCATTTAGGAAAAAGGGGTCCACGTCGCTACCCAGTTGTTAGCAGGGAAGGTGATGAGAAAATGTTGTGGTAATGAGGTACCAACAACGGTCATCGCACTGGCCGAGCAATGCGTAGAAGGGTTATGATTCAACTAGTTGTAGTTCCTCTTCGAGTAATTCTTGATGAACTGTAGGGAGGCACAGGAGCAAGGTAACACCTTCCACAACACATGGTTGCTCTTATCTATTTTGTTGGTTACAGGAGAATTGCCTAAGGATAGTCAGTTTCCTCCCATTGATCAGGACTGGCGAGAGGTAGCAAAATACGCGTCACTATGGGCAACGAAGGATGCCACACGCATCCGAGAAACCAAGATCTTCTAGGTATTGATGGAAGCGAGCATAAGACTATGGATCAACAAGCAGCCGCACCTATCCCCCTTGGTATACGATAGTCTGAAGAGTTCTGCAAACTTTAAATCATATATGCATAATCTGTATATTAGGGCACGGCAGGATCTAGAGCAAAAGTGGACCACTCTCCCCTTCATCGCAATAGATGACGTTGTTTTCGCAGTGCTCGACACATGGCCACTGGCATGGCGCACACCAGATGTGGTAGTGCGTGATGACAGAGAGATTCAAAAAAAAGGTTGCCGCCAAGTTGCCAGCACAACAAAAACGAAATGAACAACTAGCTGCAGCTAGAACAACAAAAATAGAACAAACAGCTAGCTGCAGAAGTACGGGTGTCCCAGGAGGCAGTGAAGGCCGCCGAGGAAAAGGCAGCAGTAATAGGGGCCACTATGATGCAAGAAGAAAGACACCCAGACATAACCATAGAATGGGGGACAGATGCGACAATGGAAGGTGCAGACCCAAGCACCACCTCGACACAATTGAAACGACCAGGCGAAACAGAACGAACAGGGCCATGGAAGAAGGCCAAGGCTTCCAAGTTGGATGGGGAGCTTATTACACTAACCAAGGGTGACCTACATGACATCGGTGACACAGTTCGCAAAGTAACGAGGGAGGCTCTCCAAGAGGCAATGACGGAGCAGCAGAATGTGTTGGGGGAGCTCAGGGCACAACTCCAGGAACTTCAAGTACGAGACCCACAGTAAGTAATGGTAGCCAGGGATATGGGTACGTCAGAAACCAAGAAATTGCTACAAGCCAAAATGGCAGATACCATTGTGTTGCTAGAAGGAGCACTGACAGCGGCCAATACAGAGGATAGAACTACGGTAAGCCAACTCAAGGGACTTGGTTTAAACTTGGCTACCCTACCGCGATAAATATTATACCAGTTGCGGGATGGAGCAACAAAAGAGATCCGCCCTAGGGAAGGACGTGTAGTCCAGGTGCTCAATGAACAGTGAATCAACATTGACCAACTGAACCTCCAATGCTATGAAGTAGTAGCACAAGCTCAACAATTGGACAAATTGTCGAGGAAACATGACGTCGTGACCCCAAGCTAGAGATTGCAGCAGACTTACCAATGGGTATCCGGATCCACAAACTGGCCAGTGGATTCTACCAGGCACAGGAGGAAGCAACAAATATCCAGATGGGCCTCAACTTGTATATCACGGAGCTGAGGCTAAAACCGCAACCATCTACACCACCAGAGGTTAGAGGGTAGTGACACCACACCATTCAGTCAGGGTTAGAACAAATACAGCACACCATATAGGATTGCACCAGCTTGTTAGATCAATCACTCGTCACCCTCACTTCACTACAAGAAGAACCAATGCTACAACGGTTGGAGACATAACTGAGGGAGTTGCAGTAGGCCTATGACAATGCCCGGGGGACCGTGTAGACAATCGCCCTTACTCAGTGACTAGCCAAGATGATGGAGGCCCAGGATCTCAAAGCATAGGTGGACGCCACATGCCAAAAAGAAGCAGTGCTTAAAGAATGAATCCAACCTTGGCTCAAGGAAGCATTCACAGTCACAGCTAAGATCAAGGGAAAGTCGGCATAGATGCAGGGCATATATGCACTCAGGAAAAGAATTGCACCTGACAATGAAGCATTGGAGATACGCGCATAACAGGTACAACGGATAACGGAAGAATGTGTTGCGGACGTAAAAGAAGCACAGAGGTTGTTGGATGAACTTAGCGCAAAAATAAACACACCAGCCGGGTGACTCAAGATGAGTCACGATGATTGTGTTGGGATCCTGTTGGGCGGCGAATCCCCCAATATCAGGTTTTGGGTCAATGTAATGTAAAGACCCTGCAAAATGCGAGTGCAGAGTGTGAGTGTCTAGGGTAGTCCGCCCTAAAATATTTTAATTTAGTATAGAATGTGTCGGCCTACCCATGGTCCGCGGACCATGGGAATGTATAAATAGAGTGAGGCTCTAGGTGTAGAAGTCAGTTTGGTAGATCTGATCTGAAGTGATATGGGTTTTTGAATTTGAAATTCGCTCTGAGTCTGTAAGTGCGAGTCGTGGTTGGTAGTAGTAAGAATAGGCTCTGCAACTATGTGTGCAGAGGCCCGGTAGAGTCTACATCTATGTGCACAGACCCCTGTAGCCGTGTGCGCAGGGTAGGAAGTGGATTGTAACTGGAAAAAGCATTAATAAAGATAAGTTGGTTTTGGAATATTGTGTATCTGTTTCTATGTTTTTGTTTATGCATCTGTTTATAGTTTATGATTACATGCATGTCTGTTTATGTTGAATGGTAAATGAAAGTATTGGGCCCACTTAATTTAATTCAAGATCTATAATAATAATAATAATAATAAGCACTGTAAAGGGTAAGAACATTTGCGCTCGTCAGACAACTGCGCAGAAGTAGCGCAACGCATAGGATCAGTTTGCGAACTTTCCACACCTCATCAAGACATCCCTAGGGTGCAAAAGCCTAGTTCCAGCACCCTCCCATACTACCTCGGGTGAGACCTCAGTCCACGCTCCACAGACTGTTGATGAAAGGGCCAGTAGTTTTGGGATTTGTTTGGCTAACTCACGACTAAACCTGGGTCAGGACCCAATAAACCAACACAACAATACATGTCACATCAACAACCAACCTCATAAATATAAGCATCATACACCACATGGCTCAACATTTTGAATCCATACTCCTACAAAAGCACAATCTGCAACACTAGATACCAGATCAAGAACTAGTGAGGATATCTCTAGCATCAAATGTGTCAATACATCACAATATTCCTCATGCAAAAACTTGAACAATAATACTGTCACAGGAATCTTAAGTAGATCTCAATCATCAATAGCATGGGTAAGTGGCCTAGCAGATAGAATGACAAATGAGAAACAGCAAACCACCATGTCCAACAACGTGAAATATATCCATCATGGTCAAGTCCTAGATCTTTTGCATATAGACTGCAAATTTGTAACAAAAGAATAATGCAAGCAATTATAACCATACACCATAATCATACTATCCTTTATGGCAACAACACATACATGACATCATCAATCCTAAAACACATTTTTCCTCAAGCTAATACAAACCAACTGCATATTAACTCTTATAATACTATCAAGCAGCATATAATCCATGCACAACCAAAACATATACTCCTTCGATGAATCAATGCCAGATAAGTACATGGCATGGAATGCATAACCAACTCCTCTAGTAAGTGTCTTTTTCCTCTTCAACTATCAAGGAACCATGATGTCGTCAATACCACTAGAACATTGGAAGCATATGAGATACTCCCCCTAAACATGTGTCATCACACTTTTGCAACCTTCCTCGAGAGATTTGCACTCATTATCACATCAAAAATACTCTATCAAAACCTGATCACAATATCCTATGTAAATAAAACATTAGTAGCACAAATCTAGCATCATAAAAAGGGATAAGCATCATCAAACCCTAGTTTCATACATAAAAACAATTCCTCAACAAGTAGATCTATTGACACGTTCTTTTTCTATGGAAACACCTTGAATGATTCTAAATTCAAAAAAAATAGGTGCCATATACTCCCCCTAAGGCCATGTGAGCCTCAGTTTTTCTTCACAAAATCTTGTTGCTCCTTCTTCCTCCAAAATTTGAGGGGTTGATCTCTTGCATGTGGATCTCTTCTTTTCCTCTTCTCTAGCCTACTTTTCATGTTCATAATTATTTGATTGGATATCCTTAACAACCTTATAATCTTGTAATCTTTGGCCATATGACCAATATTGTCACATATGTAGCACATGTTATGACCAAGGAATGGATAAAAGGACTTGAATCTCTTGATATTCCTTTTATTCCTCTTTGCATGAAACCCGCATTCAACAACCCTATGGTAAAAATCATTGCATGAGAAACGATAACCATGCACATTAAGACACGAGTAACACACTAGTGTCTTACTGTGTCTTACCATTTATGATTTTTGTGATGAGGATAGCCTTCTTTGCATGCATGCATGAGGTTGGTTCTCCTTTGGTTTCTCCTTTTGTTGAGAGGTTTTGATCTCTCCACTGCTACAATTTGTTGCTATATGTGTGTTTTTTTATAGTTAAAACATTTAACATTTCTCTTCCTTGTCTTTCCTTTGGATTTTCTTCTAGTAGGCACATGGATTTCCATTTTTCCTTCTTCTTCTTTCACGATGCATGCTTACTCTTGAAATCCAAAACTAATCTTGATGACAGAAGCTCTTTACTATTAATAATTTCATCCAAGATTCTAGTACTCATCTCCAACTTCTGATGTCGAGATAACTAATTATTTTCCTTTTCAATCTCACATCTCAAGGAGACTTTCCAACTTTGCACAATGTATTACTTGCTCCTTCAACCTTGTCAATACTTCATCTTTGTTGTCGATCTCTTCTTGTTGTTCCTTTACATCAACACTTGATCCATCATTTATATAATTGGTGATTTCATCTTCTTCTTGTGAGGACACTTGATTCACCACTCCTATAAATTTAGAATCCTTTACATTTTTCTCCTCATCAACATGTGAGTGGCAGGTTCCTTCATCCTTCTCTGAGATCTGCAAGTTTCCTCCACAATACAAACTCTTTTGCATTCTCACAATGTCTCACATAAAGATTATCAGATCTTGAAATCCCATGCAAAATAATCTTTTTAGCCATATCATTAAATGCATCCTTTATTCCATAAGCCACTGATAGAAAAATATTTTCATCAAGAGATAACAAATAAATATCTAACTTCAGTTTCCATGTTGCAAAATTACCTTCATGAAGAATTAAAACTCCTTGTTTATCCATTTTGAAGAAAAAAAAATCACAATTTCTTCCAATACTTCCAATGCTTCCCAAATCTACTCTCTAAAGATTAAGCTACAACCAAGAGCCCCACTCTGATACTAATTTTTAGAAATGTAAAGCACTAATATGGGCGTGAATCAGTAGTGGTAGCTTTTATATTAATTTAAAAAAAAATGTTGGATTACCAAATAGCCACACACTTGAATAATATTAACATATCTAAATGTAAATCAACATAAACTCAACACATAAAAACTATGAAAATAATCAACACAAGCATGCACAGTGAGACACAAGTGTTTCTGGTGGAAACCCTCAAGGGGAGAAAAACCACCCTAATGTTGTTGCACTACTCCGAATCTTCATTAATAAAATCTTCTTTTACATCAATTTAGCTAGTCTCCCCTAGAAGGGAGCTACCACTCCTGTGATCAGTGTTTCTGGTACCCACTAGCTAGGAAGTCTCTAACTCACATGACTTTATACTGGAAGCAACTACTCCCGTCAAACCTCACGCAACTACTGCTGGAATATCCACCATCACAGATGGAGATTCTACTCCTAATATAATGTTTTTCCATCTACCACCAGCAAGGAGCCACCACCCTATCTTTTTCAACACCCACTAAGCAGAGGCACCCACCTCCTCAAACTCTCAGAGAAATGATTTCATTCATTTTCAAACTGGACTCCAAGATCATCAAAGCATCAATCTCTACAGTATAACCATGATAGATCAGTAGCAAAAAATATCCATATGAAATCCTCACTCTCTATCGGACTATAATCTGCCACTTATTCTATTCCTGCTATTTGCATAAAAAATTATGGGGCCTACACAAAAAAATATGATATTCAAAATGCATCTACAGCCACCATTAACTTCTCTCAATCTATCCAACCATCAACTATAGTGAGAAGCAAATCAATACATAGCATCTATTGTGATGATCTTGAAACTCTTCATCTTCTCACCAAATCTAATATTTGGTTCCTGCCTACAACACTCTAATACATGTTTGAAATTTTGTTTGACAAACTATAGCTATATCATTTATCTCTCAATTCCCTCTCAATGGCATGCTCATTTATAGGTGATGGAGCACTCAACAACTCTATTCATACACTTGAATTGATCTGGATTCATCTCCTTGAATTGATCTTGCCCCTAAATTCACTTAATGAGAGATATTCTTAACTTTAACCATGTTTTAGAAATTATTTAACCTTTTTCCAACCTTCTGATGAAAAGTCTCGAACAATACAATAAAAAAAAATACCTGAGATGTGTGAGGAATGAAGAGAATTTCTAGTTTAGGCCACAACCGCAGGGACATAACTATAGATTAATTCCTATAGATGAAATAAATACACTGCATCCCAGTGGTTGGAGGCCTACAGCTACACTAAGGACACTCTCTCCTAGCGGCTGTGGTAGAGCATATGGAAATACCTTCTCCTCTAGCCACTAAACTTCCAGAACTTGTGCAAGCAAGTCTTCCATCACCTCCTAAGCCTATAGGACCTCTGCAAGTCATACCTAGTCACTAATAAAGATGACAAGACCTCCAGATATGTTCAACCTCTAAATAGTGAGAGTTGGTCCTAGGCCTAATAAGTCGAGCCTTTCCATAGTCTCTTTGGTCATTACATTGATAGATGCCCCTAGGTCAATTAGAGTGTTTTCTATAAGGAGATTTTTAATATTAATTGTCACAACAGGACTCCCAGGGTCTCCATATTTTGTTGTAATTACCTATATAGACATCATGTAGGATAATTTCACGATGACTTGGAATATGTTAGGGTCATTTTTTCTCCCTGGATTTTTCAAACACATTTACCAAATTGATTTTGCATATATAGGAACATCTCTAATGGATTGGAATAGTGGAATTTTCACACACAAATTCCTTAACACTCCTAAAAACTAAAGCTCAGATTGTATAGGGGGATTTTCCAAACTTAATCTCTCTGAGTAAAGAGTAGGCCCTTTTTCAAGAGGTTGATTGGCCTTCACATTTTGAATTTTAGAGGGAGGTAGTCCTATTTATGGGGAAGTATCATCATCATCTTGTTCTTGAATGATTGGAGAAGTATAATTTTGGAGTACCTTCCCAACATGTAGATGAATATTCTCACAAACCATTAATGACAAATTATAATTTGAAAAGAAGGGTAGCTCAATGTTGTAAGTGGGTTGAGCTACTTTATTTATCGGATTAGGCATTGGTTGGGCTAGAGGCTAAGGTCTTTGTTGAGTTTGAGCTTGAGTGGGTTGATTTGAAGGAAAATAAAGTTATTGCAGATAATTTTGAGGTGGTACTTGTGGTTTCATACTCTCCGAATAAGAAGGTCCTCTCCATCCTCAGACCCACCCTTGATTTTGCATTTCTGGGGGCCACTATGTCCAAGGAATAGGAGGGTACAAGCCAAAGGTTGGAGGAGGATATAGAGATGGATATGGGGGTTATTTTTAAGATGATCAATGGGGCCAGGGTTTTGTTTGGGCCACAAAGCAAATTTTTTTTGTTCCTTCACTAGCCTCTTGAAACATAGTCTTAGGCTCAGGAAGAGAGGGGCATTCCTAAGTTGAATGCTTCTACTGAAAAATGATGCATATTTAAATATTTTTCAATGGGCAGTCTCGAAGAAGGTGTTTCTTGCGACATTTGGAGAAAACTATAGACAAGGCTAAATCAGCCTCCTCCTTCTTGTTATTGGTTTGGAAGGCATCTAATTGAGAGCTTAAGGTGTTAAGGATATCAATTTAAAAATTTTCTAATAGATTCCCTAGCTCGACTTTAGTTACCCTTGTTCCATTAGGTCTATTAATTTTGAAGGTCACATCCCAATAATTTCAATTATATTTCAAACTTCCTCTAGAATATTTTGTACTTAATTCATAGATCTTGTCATAAGACAACTAAGAAACATCACTTGCACCCATGAGATTTAAGGTTTCAAGGCAGTTTCTCGTATTCCCTTGAGAAAAAGGATATGCAAGGTGTTAGGATTTAGGGAATTTTTCTTTTTCCTTTGTAAGGTATATTAAAATTGCTCCACCAAGTCTTCCAAAATCTCATCATAGGCTTGGGACATCCTGAAGATCTCTTCCTTAATATCTTGGACCTTAAGATAGTCCTAACATTTCTTAAATAAAATTCTCTTCATTTCATCCTAGGTTCAAATGGAGTTTCCTCCAAGCCCCATAAACCAGTGGAGAGCTACATATTTCATGGTTACATGAAATAATTTCATTTTTTGTGCATTTTTTGAATAGTAATAACTACAACAAAGAATGTCAAACTCAAAAAGAAATGTATCAGGGTATTCCTTAAAAAGACCATGGAAATGTGAGAGGGTAGAGAGAGGAATATTCTTCATTTGAACCATTGCATCAAGATCCTGAATAGGAAACTCAAATGTAACAGGGCCATGTTACCTTTTTCAATTTACTTCTTTGTCTCCCATCTTGTCCTCTCTAGAAGTTTCAAGGGTTTGAATTTTATTGGATGTTCAACAGCTTTATGTCTCCTTGTTAAATGTGATTCCTTCCCCTATTGGTATTTAACCTTTTGATGGTAGCTCCACCATGCTATTTTGAACAAAACTGGCCTTTTTTGGATTCCCTACCTAGAATGTTAGCATACGTGGCTCCTACTGCATCACATTTTGGGGTTTTTACAAACTTTTGTTTCTACTTATGGTGTTCTATCTATATCTAGCATGCTTTAAATGCAGGACATTCAGGATGTAGGTTATTGATAGGGTTAGCTAAATATCTACCTTTGGTCTCTTCTACTCCTAGTGTCATTTCCTATTTGACATTAACCTCTAATACTTTTGAGTGCCTCCCTAACAACAACACCAAAAATTATGTTGTGAAAACTTTTATTCTTATTTGGAACAGTTATGAGCATTCACATAATCATTTAATTATCAACCCAGGGTCTGTTAGACTTGTGAGGACTCTATGTTGTATGCAAAAGTATCAAAGTTCCTACCAATTTTATATGCTCATGCAAGAAATCTACAGGTGATAGCAATCATGATCAAGGCATGTTTAATTACTAAATTGATTCAAGCACAAGTTCCCTAAGTACAATAATTCAAATCAACAGTTAAGCTTAAGGACCAATGGTAAGTAAGATTCCTATCAAGTTCGGATTTTACAAAACTATCTACAATTTTGTAGCAATTTTTTCGATTTTGCCTCACAACTATTGATTATGCAACAACTACGCAATCACCTTTATGCACACCCAAAATCAAAGAACATGGCCCAAAGGAGTACGAAAATAGAAATAACATGAAACAAAATTACATATAAACACACAATGTAAATCGCATCAGTCGATCCTATTATGATAAACAATTAAACATGCACGCTATGCAAGAAAGAAATATAAAAACTACTGAAAAGAAAATTTACATAGGGCCTTACAGTGAGCAAGCTCAACTCAGGGTTCACCCTGCACCCAGTAACTAAACTCACGAAAGTAGGTTCAACAGATTAAGTATGAATCAATGGGAAATTATATTAATCAACAACAACATAACAAAGGACAACAACATGATCATATTATGTGTTTATACATATATTTTTATAAATAATAGGGGAATCTAAGCCCCAACAAACTTGTCTAATTTCGGAGGCTACATTATCTAAAACAACTTGCCTCATAATTCATAAATATGAAATAAAACCAAACATAATGGCAAATGATTTGCAAAACAAATAGTGTTTTATGAAAATCACTATGTTTGGCCTCGACAACACAATGACGGTTGCATGTCAAAGCATCTTGATCGATTCAAACTTGATTACACATAGTCTTGTGAGACAGAGATCACCCTTTTTATTCCTAGAGGAAATCTAGGAAGTGAATGAACATTGAATTGGTATGTGAGAAACTATTGAGGAATAACACGTGAATGATAGTGCCCATCGATATGCACTAGAGAAATTTTGATGTCTAAAATGGGCCTCAAAAAAAAATTTTACAACCAAAATCAACTTTATAAGAACCAGTAGGATTCAAGATGATGATGTTAAACATGGGGGATGATTCATCATTTTTGGAGTGAAAAGTAAACAGATTAAAAAATAAACAAATAAAAAAAATAATTTTCCAACTCATATTTTTAACTTATCTCCCTACCGTTTTACTCAAATTTCAAGTAGGAACACTCATTCGATGTAGAACTTAATTCCCCATCCAAGGCATACCCATGTTTCATACTTTTGATGGACCTCGCTACACGAAAAATCAGAAATACATGAAATATGTGATTGTAATCATGTTTTTTCATGTATTTCTCATTTTTCATGTAGCAGGGTCCATAGAAAGTATGTAACATGGGTACTCCTTGGATGAAGAATTAACTTTCGCGTCCAACAAGTGCTCCCACTTGAAATTTGAGTAAAATCTTAGGTAGATAAGTTGAAAATATGAGTTGAGAAAGAAGTTTTTATTTTTCCCTCTAAAATTTGATGATGTAATCTAATATTATTTTATTATTTCCACTATAATTTTATAATATTACTTAGGAGGCCCATTTTAGACCTCAAAATTTCTCTAATGAAACCTAAAAAATGACTTTCCCACTTGTTCCACTTTTATAGCTCTCCAACGAACTTCAAAATATGCCACATGATTCTTGCAAATCATATATGTCTGCATCAAAATAATCATCTGCATGCCTTGGACAAGCTTTAGATTAGTGCCTCATTTATTAAAACATAAACTATAATATAAAACTACTCTTAGACAATTCTTAGCTCTAATACTGAATTTAAATAAGAGGACTATAAAACATGCTTCATGCCTTAGTTGTTTATGCTAAACATTCTAATTTTAAGGGTGATTTCAAAAGAAAAGAGGAGAAATTGGCCAATTTTGTTGATTTTGTAGAAAAAAGGTCTATTTTTGTAGCTCATCACATGGCAAGGTCCACATTGGATACCTTTTTTCCAACTTATAAAACTCTAACTAGATATATGGTTAAGACTTCTTTTCTCTCACTTTAATTGAACCAGATGACATTCCAGTCAAATTGATGGTAATTATCCACAAATCTAGTCACATCTTCATTAATTAACAAAGTTGGTGCTTTTTAATAATTAAATGGATCTAGTTTAGCCTTCACGCAGCACTACAAACCTAGATAACTATAATCTTAGAACTTAAACTACTCACCTGGAACCCCAACCTTGAGTAAGTGGATCAATTGATTGCAACAATTAGTTCTACCTACAATATATAAGAGAACAAGTCTAGGTTATGGATAAACAACCTAAATTCATTCATGCGAGATACACAGAATAAGATTCTTGTTGCACGGTATATCCCATAAAAGAGGAAATATTGCATTATTTCATGACTGTGTACAATCCTCCCCTTTTTCATACACACTTACACTCCAAAATCAAATATCTTTCTCTCCTCGTTAATTCTTCAACTACAATGAATTTCAATTACATATACCTCTTGTACAAATGAACAACCTAAATCTATTTTTCTAGATTATCTAACATATTATTAATTTGGCTAAGTCTACCCCTTTACATAGAAACTAGATGACACTCAACAACATAGATACCTTCCAGAATATATTTAGGAAAAAATTACAAATAAAATAAAATTAAGGAAACCAACTTCCTTTGGTAAATGGGTTTTGACCTAAGAAGGTCAAAATGGTTTTAATTGGTAGACGTTCTTGTATCAAACTCTCTCTTAGGAAAAGAATTGTTCATGATGTCTTCAACATTTGTGCCATACTTGGAAATTTCTATTGTTGTCATTCAAATTATATATTTTGCTAGTCGATTCTTCCATTTGACCAAATACTAAAAATATTATTTACCTCTAGTTCTATAAGCTACCCTTTGATTCAATACTACTTCAACCTCTTTTTGAATTTATTTTGGTATTTTTTTCTTCCATCCATTAGTATGATTTTCATCACCTATAGGCTCATCTATTATACCACTCTTTATCTCGTTGAAGGGATACAAAGCCGAAACATTACAAACTAGAGAAATCACAATATCAGTTGGGAGTTCTTACTTGTAATAATTAGAAGAAACTTTTCTTAAAATCTTACGTGGACCAATTTTCTTAAGTTTTAATTTATTTTATGTCCCTATAGGAAACCTTTTCTTTCTTAGATATGCCATCACTAAGACACAAACTTCAGTATGCATACCTAGCCAAAAATACAAAGTATTCAACAAAGTAAATGTTTTATCCTATCCAAAGTGTCCCGACAATCCTCCATTATGCTTTTCCTTTATCAAATTGTCCCTCATAGAGATTTTTTTTGTATGAAAAGGTTATTGTCCTTAAACAACAAACCTTCTTAAATCATGTAACTCGACCATTAAATTGTGCCCATACGGATTGGATCCTCACATGCTACATATGCATCCTTAAAATTTGCATCATTTTTGTACACTCCTTTAGCTCATCAAATCCAAAAGAATTTACTTGAAATTCATGTAGAACTAAATTAATTTTACTCAATGCATCAACTACCTTCTTCGATGAACCACTTCCATGCCTAATTACAAAAGTGAAAATTTGAAGAAATGCTACCTAGCTAGCATGCCTCTGGTTCAATTTCAGTTGATTGTTGATAAACTACAAATCCCAATTGTCTATATATAAAACAAATTCCTTGAGAATGAGCTAATGTCTCCATTTCTTTAAGGCTTTAATTATAGCATAGAACTCTTTGTCATAAGAAAAATATTTATGTTTTTTTCATTTAGTTTTCACTAAAATATGCAATTGGTCTTCCCCCTTGACTTAAAACAACTCCAATAACAACTCCATTTGCATCTGTCTCAACTTGGAAAAATTTATTGAAATATGGTAAAACTAAGAAATGTTTTTTAATATATTTTTGTTTTTGCAATTTTAAAAATTTATTGAAATATGGTAAAACTAAGACACGTTGTTGTTGTTGTTGTT
The DNA here is from genome assembly GCA_000404065.3 of Pinus taeda. Lineage (NCBI taxonomy): Eukaryota > Viridiplantae > Streptophyta > Pinopsida > Pinales > Pinaceae > Pinus > Pinus taeda. The sequence continues at coordinate 155,552 of APFE030491050.1, read as the reverse complement.
GTTGTTGTTTTTTTTTAATCTCTCTGTAATTTTAAATTCCTATCAACTACTGCAATCCATTTCAATGGTTGTTTTCTTTGTTTGGTGGTATTTACAATAGGATAACAAATGTTAATAAAGTTCTTAATAAACTTTCTTTAAAAACTTGCTAGGCCATGAAAAATTCTCACCTCAAAGACATTCCTCCAAACATGCCAACTAATAATTATTTTAACTTTCTCTTGATCCATCTTTAAACCATCTTTAGAAATCAGAAAACCCAAGTATACCAAGTCCTTCTTCGTAAAACTACATTTCTTCAAATTAATCAATAATTTGTTTTGTTGCAAGGTTCTTAAGACTAACCTAAGATGTCTCAAATGTTCCTCCTTTGTTTGATTGATTACCAATATATCATCTAAATAAGCAATTAAAAGCTTACCAGTAAAATTCTTCAAGACTTCATTCATTAGCCTCATGAAAATAATAGGGGCATTATTCAGACCAAAGGCATCAATAACCATTCATACAATCCATAATTGTTTTTGAAGGTTTTCCTCCATTCATTCCCTTTTCTAATCCTAATATTATGGTATCCACTCTTCATATAAATTTTAGATAAATTCTTGGAACCATTTAAACAGAATTAAATCATCAATACGTGGAAGTGGAAATGTGTACCTGATTGTAATTTTATTTATGGATATGGAATGTTTACACATTCTCCATCCACCATCCTTCCTTGGGCTTAAAACTGTTGGAATAACACATGGAATCAAACTCTCCTTGATGAGACCCTTATCCAATAGCTCTTGCACTTGTCTCTTCACTTCTTCATTCTCTTGGGGATTCATTCTATATGCTACTTTATTTGGAATACTTTATGCAAGGATTAAGTCTACATGATAACTAATGCTTCTAATAGGAGGTAAAATACTTAGTAATTCATCAACAACGATATCAGCAAATTCATCCAACATAAATTTAACTTCTTCAAAAAATCATTTAAGTTTGTACTAGTAAGAATTACATTGGGCTTTCCAAACAAAGAAAAATGCACCTCTTCCTTTTTGAATTCTTGTTGTAGCTCCTTTCCAGTCATCAACAACATGCTAGGACCAACTTCTTTCTTTGCTCCTTCATCTTGCAAATGTAACTATGTGTGTATTTGACCATTCTTCCTTAGAGTGTAGGTGTTCCTTCTACCATCATGAAGAGACTTTCTATCATATTATCATGTTCTTCGCATCAAAATATGACAAACATTCATGGGCACTATGTCACATAATACCTCATCCTTATAGTTGTCAATATAAAATTCCACCTTGTGTTGTTCATTCACCAAAATTTGATGTCATTTTTGTGGCTATGATTCTTTATAAGGAGTAGGGTGTGATTTTATTTTCAAATATAACTTTCCTAATATCTCAGTAGAAACCAAATTGTCTAGATTACCACTATTAATTACAACTTTGTAACACTCACCCTTTGACATACATATAGTCTTGAACAATATTTTCCTCTACACTATCTCCTTAAATTATTAATCTAATTTGATTAAAATTATCTTCATCAATAATGACTCTCCTACTTTAGGAGTTTCTGTAGTTGCCACTAAATTCACACTTTCTTCTTTTTCCTTTGCCACATGTGCACTGCTCTAGCTTGTTGTATTATTCTCTAGACATTCCCATGACATATGTCCCAATTTTCAACATATGTGCAATCTAGATTGGTAGTATCTAACTTTGTCTTTGCCTCTTGAGAAATATATTCTTCCCATAGAATCACCTCTTCTTGGTGACTAACTACTATACTCTCCTCTCTTGAAGTTTGGAATCTTCCTTTTCCACTATGTTGTCATTTTTCTCTTGCATGACTTCTTCCTCCATTCTTTTGACTATGTTTTCTCGTGATATTTTCTTCTACTTTCAAAGAAGCTTGATATGCATCCTCAATTGTCCTCATGGATAAGATACTAATCTCATTCTGAATTTCATACCATAACCAATTGATGTACCTAGCAACATTTTCAACATCTTCCTCAATATGACCAACTCAAATGTTTAATCTATAAAAAAATTCAGTGTATTCCTTTATTAACATAGATTTCTATCTAAGATTCTCAAATTGCTTGAAGATATTTAACTGGTAATATTTAGGCATGAAGTTATCTTTAAAATTTGCAACCATTATGTCCCAACTCTTAATGTTGGACTTGAATTTTCTCTTCCTATCTGCCTACACTTCCTCCATAAGAATGTATGACCTTTTTGTTGGAATTCACAATTATATTGAGAGAAGGGGTGAATCAGTATAATGATAATTTTAATTATTTAATTCCATCATAAAAAATCAATCTCATATATTGAACAGGTAAAAAAATATATAGATGGAAACCCACATAATTTTTATATGAAAAATTTTGTAGGCACCAAACTATTACATCAATTTATAGGCACCAACCTACAATAGACACCAATTCTCTTTCTTGTTGTAGCAAACCAAGTTAAAAGTTCATGTAATAAAGCTAATACAGAAAAAATAAGACCAAGGTAATGGGACATGTATTCCATGCTGAAGGTTGGGAAACACATCCTAGTGGGTATTCATGTGGTTTATTATGGCTAAGGAAATTTGTAAAGGCAATGGAAAAGGCTTTGAAATGGCAAAGAGACATTAATTGGCATTTTATTTATGAAAATAATTGAAAATAGGATAACAGGAAGGCTAAATATCACAGGTTTCATGTGAGGAGGAAATTGAAGAAAGAAATATAGTAAATTGAAGAAAATAGATTTCTCAATGATAAAAAGGCTTCTAAGGACTAGTTTATAGCCTTTTGACAGTTTTGGGTTGGAGCTCTCTCTATTCTCTCTCTCTCTCTCATACTCTTGCACACTTAGAGCATTCTTGGAGCACTCCAGAATTGGAGAAAGGAACGCAAAGGAAGGACAAGAAAGAAATGATTAAGAAAGTAAGAGTTGGATCAAGCAGCTACTACAGGATTAATTTGTAGGTATCAAGTTGCATGTATGATTTCCTTATTATTTTTTGCATGCATGGTACATGCATGTGTGTATTTGGTTCTCTTGCTATCATTGGCATGGTTTTCCAAGTGTGGCAATGGTTTCAGCCTTTCCTTGCCATTTCTGGATAGCCATGGTGTGATGGGATTCTTTCATTTAGTTAAGCTTTGGATTGTTGGATGGTTTTAGAACCAGGTGAGGTGATCTCAGGAAAATTATTAAGGGCCTAGGAATCCCTTGATTGGTAGGTGGGATTCATGCAGTAAAGCCTGAGGGTGGAGACATGGAAATTACTCAAGGTATTAGTGAAGAAATCTGAAGGCATCCAAGCTTGTTTAGGGCATAGTGATCCCTTGACCATTTTTGGTCGGATTGTGGTAAAGCCTAGTAGTGTATGTTTTTTGTTTGGGCCTAGGAATCCCTTGACTAGTAATGACAGGATTACAGCAAAGCCTAGTTATGTAGGTGCTTGTTTTGGGCCTAAGGTTCCCTTGACCGGTTTGGAGGGATTACGGTAAAGCATAAGGAAGCCCTAGTTGTTTTGTTGTGAGTCCCACATTCATGTTTGGAATATGGCATGGGGTTGTTACACTGAAATTTGTCACCATGACTATCTGCAGTTAATATGGCTCCATCAATAGTCATATTGTCTTCCTTGTCAAGCCTCATACCTCTGCTCTTCATGTCAAACTTCAAAAAGAGAGAAAGTCACTTAAAAACATGTTTATCTCTGGGTACGCAGGTTCTCTCTACCTTGCCTGCGTGTACGCACTCCAAACACACTGTACCTGCGTACTTGTACGCTCTGTAAGCCAAAGGTTGGGTGCGTACCCCTGTAAAGGTCAAAAGGCGCGAGTTTCATCTTTAAAAAGTTACTTGTGGTCACTTCTAGAGCCTTCTAGAAGAGTGTTTGGCGTGTATGGAGCGCCTCCAGATGGTTCATGCATTCCTATGATAGAAGAACTTATCCCATCAAGAGAGGAGCTACCCCATCCAAAAGAGGGAGTATCCCATTGATGTTGGAACTGAATAACTTCCTCTAGAATACTATAAATACAGGCATTGGGCCAGAGGAGGGGAGGTTGAAAGCTGAACATTCCAAAGGGTAAATGCTGCTGGAATTAGGACTTCCATTGTTAACTTGTGAGGAGAGATTACCATCCTTTCTTGTTGCCATATTGGGAGTGGGTGAGCTTGTCAAAGTAGAGGAAATCTCTTGTTGGACCCTGGGAGGAGCTTGCACAACACCAAGGCTCAGGTTGTAATGGTTCCTTTTGTTTCCTTAATACAAATAAGTCCATTCTTCTCAATGATTTGTTGTTAATGAATTATTTCATGTATTCCTTGGTCAATATGATAGATATGCTTTGTTTTATGATGAATATTCAGATGCTATGTAATCGTTTGCTTTTTTAGTGTATGCAGGTCTGAAAGTGAAGGAGGAGCTCATCTGGATCAGAAAGATTGGACTGCTACAACAAGCGTTGGACCTAAGGTAAGATCGAAAACATTTGAATTCTCATAGAATGATGTGTATTTAGAGAAGGATAGCTCTTGTTTGGTTTGTTTGTCACTAGAGAGTCTTAGACTCCTAGGGAGGTTAGATTTGTTCGCAAATATAACTCTTTCCGCATGACAGAGGGGCAGGACATGACCCCCGGCCCCTCCCATGGAGTTGTTGAAACAACATAACGAGGTGGGCGGCCATGACCCTACCACCCCACAATGCACACCATCGCTCAACATAAAACAACGCGGAGTTGGGTAGAGCCGGTCCTTGGGGCATGGAACTGATCCCGAAACATGTGCTAACAATGAAAATAACCTATATTAATAATTCGGACAGCCAACGGAGCTAGCGGAGGTAGTCACGGGGGGCGGGCCAACCCATAAGTTAAAAAAAATGATTTGTTATGTAAAAAAGGAGGAGGCAGGGTTTGACCGCCCAACCTCCTCCCTATTAATTGAATCCTCAACCAACATGCCACAATAGAATTTTTGAGAAATCTAGCACCACAATTTATATTTAAACATGGTTTATTAGTGCTGCGAGGGGCAGTGCATGCAGTTCAACGGAGAATTTTGCAGCAGGGCCGAATTTTCACTTTATCAAATTTTGACAAATTTTATATGGTTTTAGCACTTCTTGGTGCCACAAATGAAATGGTGCTATCTGTGTATCCATCAGAGTTCTACATTTTTCTTCAATTTTCAGTATGAGGGTGGAACCATGATTGCTGCAAAAACAAGGAGCGCAATCATGATCCTTGAAATTTTCCCAAGGAGGTAATTTTTCTCCATCTCGGAAGATAGTCAAGTTTACAGTTGTTTTTCATGTTTTTCCATAGAGAACGCAATGGAGAAGTCAGATTCACCTTTGGAGTTGCAGATTTCCAGTCCACCCATGGAACATAATCTTTGAGGAATCTAGGGGGATATAAAAGATTCCTTGAGCCCTAGATTCTCAATTTCTGAGAATTTAGAAATTGGACAGTCAATTTTGCACTATTTGATGCCAAAAATTCACTGGTGCATTCAAATTTCTCATTTTCGCATTCTATTATTCAACCACTTTTCTAAGTGGAGTGCATGTGTCAGCATTCATGTGCGAGTAGCCATTTTTATGTGATTGATGTCGTGAGATCGATGGCATGAACAACTTCAACACTTTGAAATCTTCTTCTTTAGATGGCCCCTAGATGTGAGGTATATGCAATGTATTCATGTAATTCTTTTGTTATGATTTGTGCTGCAGAGATCCTTGTTTGATGTTGATGTGGGATCTTTTTTATTACTTATTTTCATGATTCCTTCTTGATGTGACGCAGAATTGTCTATGTGATGTACTTATGTCATGATTCGTGATGTTATGTTTTGATATCCCTTTATTGTATGTTGATGGGATACTCATGTTGTCATCATGCATGTTCGCATTGAGATCCTTTTTATGCCATGTCGGTGGGATGCTCATCCTACATGAGTTTGTGTCATACTGATAGGAGTCATTTGAATGAGAGTTCCTGTAGTGGAACATCTCTTGGCACCACTCCTGCGTGAGGGAATTTTCCTTGTATGATAGTGACATCATCTCTTATGTACATCATCACTATTGAAAGCACTTAATGTAGCGGCCTACACCATCTTGACAATGGGGCCCAGAGATGTAGTCCCTCCTAGACGAACTCCATTATCAATGCCTTATGTTTTCATGGGTTGATGATTGTCATGTTCCTCTTCTTTACAGCATGCACATGTATTCATTTATGTTTCTTTTAAAAATGAATTTTAACACATCATGAAAGTAAGAGGTCTTGGAAGGTTCCTTCATTACACCCATACCTAGATCACCTTTCCACTCAGAAAAATGGTCTTTGCTTTAGGTTTCTTCGACGTATCTTCTTCTTCTATTCGTAGTAATGTATGATTGACACCATATTTGTTGAATTTGTAGGTGTTCTTCTTCCCATCATGCATTGCTCCTCTGTCATACTACCATAGCCTACCCCACAACATATGACACACATCCATGGGCATCACATCACAATTTTTTTTTATCTTTATACTTGCCCAACTGCAAGTCTACTTCACATTGTTCATTTATTAACAACTGATGTCTCTTTTGTAACCATGATACCTTGTAAGGTGTTGGATGTTTCTTTGTTTTCAATTTTAATTTCTCCACCACTTATGTAGAGACCAAATTATCAGTGCTGACACTATCAATTATCATCTGACAACATTTCCCTTGAAACTTTCACACAGTCCTGAACAAGGTATTCCTTTGTGTTTTCTCAACAACTTCCTTTTCTGGCTTTAGCAGTATTTTGTTAGCTACCAAATATTCTCCTCTCTCTGGTACATTTTCTTCTTCTACCACCTTTCCTTCTTGGTGGGCTCAAGTATTGTAGCAATAATGCTGCAATTCCTGGGACTCCCTTCTTTACTTTTATCAACGCGGTAGTTCGTAATAAACTTGGAAGCGACGGTGCTGTATGCACAAGTACTAGCTCTTGCCGCGACTATCACTTGGTCAGCTGGCACAAGTCTACTAGGAGCTTAAGCCAACTTCTATGAGCTCTAAGAAGAATCTTTTTAACTAATGGATGGAAGCTAACTTGAAGGAAGCTAATCTACTTGGGGAAAGAAACTGAAAAGCTGAAAGGAAATGCAAACCCTAGCAAACCCTAATTTTACCAGCTAGCCCTACTGACACAAGAAAGAGGATGAAAGCTACTGAAAGAGATGCCATTGACTTCTAGGAAGGTAAAATACATGTGCCTAAGCTACTTATATCTAAAGAAAAAATCTTTTTGTATTTTTGACTAAGTTGTCAAAATTATCATGCATGGGCTTTCACTGTTTTTGACTGTGCAGAGGTGGATTGGCGAGAGGAAATCCTTGCAGGAGGTCGAGAAGGTTCAGAGAGGGCCTAAGGGCTCCCTAGCACCGTTCCAGAGAGTTTCAAAGAGCTTGGCTATCAAGAAACCGCTTTCGTGAGCTTCTATAGGAAGTCTGCAGGGGTTCTACAGGATGTTCTGGAATTTCTACAGGATGTTCTGTAATTTTCTACAGGATGTTCAGAAAGGGGATTTTGGAGGATGGATGGAGGAAGAAAGGTGAAGGAGTGGGTATGGAGGTGATATAATGGTGTGAGGAGGTCCACGAATTGGTGGATGGAGCTGAGGAGTGGTGAGGATGGTTGGATTTGTTCAAGGAGGGGTAGAGCAATGTTGCACAAAAATATGGGAATTTAGGGCAAAGCGAGCAAATGTGGCAAACATAAGGCAATAATCCAGGTTAGAGGATGGATCAGGTGGGATTGATGGAGTACAGGTAGATAGAGAAGTTTTACAGGTGCTCTGCAAGTTATTTTTCAAACTAACCAAACAAAGACTTGGAAAATCAAGGACCTAGCTACTCTAACCTAATCTGACCTAGATAATAGCAAAGAAAATGAATAGAAGTCTATTTGCAACAAAATCATGTGAGATAACTATGCAACTAAGCAATCATGAACCTAAGCATGAAACCACAACTGATATCAACTTCGGCAAATGAGAATCTAACACTAATAATTGCATGGTGAAGCAAAGATAGTGTTTTTGGTGGCAACAAGGTCACCTTGGTCCTAGCTCATGGTCCCACTGAGGGAGAGGTGAGATCCGAGGTGCTTGATAGCCTTTTTCTAAAGATATTCCCCGTTATTAACCTATCAAATCAATCTAAACATGAAAAGTCTTCTTAATCATCAACTATGATCTAGGTAACCAAGCAAGATTCTAATATACTTAACATAAATTATTTTGCAAAGACATAAAAAGCAAATAAAAGTACACAAAGGAAACCTTGGCACTTGGATTGGGCCCAACCCCAAGAGATATAGGCTTCTAAGCAAAACTCAGAACTGATGCCAAATAAATCTGCTTTCCATTTCTCAAAAATAACCATGTCACAAGAAAGTTATACAACAACAAGCTACAAAATGAGCTGAGAAAATAACAGCACTCGAGTGCAAAAAACAACAGTCCAACAAGTAACCTACGAAGGCTATAAGCCTTCCTATTTATGCACTACGAGGGTCTCCAACAGTGCTCCTTAACTCAAGGGGCTCGGCTACTCAAACTGCCAATGATCAACTACTTTACACAAGACTGCTTAGCTGCCCTTGGGAATCCTTTTTGGTGGTCTGCTAAACTCCGAGCTGAGGGTGGAGATTTTGAGGAAGGGGCCATTTAATGCAAGGGACACCATTCCTATGAATCCTCACCCTTGTTCCTTTATGCTTGGCTGTCATTGGGCTCATAAATTCTTGGCCTTGGTCCGAAATTCGTCCAAAAATCTGCATTAACAACGTGTTAGCCTCCTTGGTCAAGTGACTATCCTCATTCATTCAACTAACATAAATATCCTCAAAAAACATGCATAAAATATGAAAAATGGTGGATTGACAAAGAACAGTTAGGCAAAATGAGCCCAATAAGTTACCCAATTCCGGGGCTCATCATCACCCCCCTGCTGAATGGGTTGCTCATCCTCTGAGCAACTAATCGAACTCATCATTCTTGATTGCCTCTCTCACATCCTAGGCCTCCGAGGTGATATCTTCTTCATGGTCATGAAATCCTACTTTTCTTTCCACTTCTTCCCATTGTCTGTGTTCCTCCTCTTCTTTGACTCCCTCTAGCAGCCCCAAAAGCAAGGGAGGACTAAACTTGAGGCCGATCTAGTTGGCCTGAGGGTCCTGCATGGACTGTTTGTAGAGGGGTACTATTATGAAACCAACTCAAGAAAAGATAAAAAATATATATCAACACCTTAGAATTTAGCCTCTTTGATGGGGCAACCTCCTTTACATTACATAAATGAACAATTCATGGATGATTCAAATGATAAAACCTCCTTTCTATATATAGGAGTCTAAGGAGTCACAATATAACCCATCTGACCTAAAAATAATAATATAAAGCCACAAAAATAACAATAGAGGGATTCTATGGGGCATAGTAATAAAAATATGGGGACAATAGGGGCTCAAAAATATTAATAAGGGATACAACTACAATAGTAATGGGGTAGTCACTAGTATTATAGGGACCTAACAAATTTTGTGGTGATGTCATCTATATTCATACTTTTGTTTCAAATCATGAAACTCCTTGCTGTGTTATTAAAGTATCTTTCAGGTAAATACTATTTCTTAAATACATCCGTAAACTATTTCCATGTTATATCCTTTTCATTGATTATGTTAGTACTTTTTTTTATTCTTCTACCAAATAGTGGCTTCACCATCTAACTAGTAAGTAACCAACCTAGATTTTAGGTTGTTGGAATATTAATAAAATTGGAAATATTTTATTGTATTTATGAACCATTCTTCCAATTTTTCTTCACACTCTCCTTCAAAAACTAGTGGCCTCACTTTCTGAAATTCCTCATCTAGTTATTCTACCTTGTTCCTTTTTACTGAAAGTGTTTTTCATTCTATTAACTACGCTTTGATGATTGAGTTCCAACATTAATTCTTTCAATTTCACTTGATGATTCATTTCCTAGATCAGGAGATTCCTATATTTTTAAATATTATTTATGTTGTTATGGAATCCTTTCCTCAATATTATTGTTTATCCCATTATTCTTCAATTATTTTTTATCATTAAGACATTTTAAAAATGCTACATTTATCTTCTATTTCTCTTCCTACATTTTATGTTGCTCTACTAGCATCCTCAGTAGGAGTTCATTATCAGTTCCGTACTTTTATATTTCAATTTCCATGATTTTCATAGTTCCTTATAAGATTTACTACATATCTTGGATATCTTGATTCCTAGTGTTTGGTATTTCAACATATATCCCTTGCCATGTTTCTTCACCCTGATGATGTTCACTCCCTTTGTGGTTTCCCTATGGAGCCTCTCCTTCTCCCTCCTTGACCATTTAACCCAATAGTGATAATAAACATTATTAATTATTATTATTTTACATACTTTATTCATTATTCCCATGTATATCTGAGTGTTGTCAACCTGGTCTATGCTACCATTTGTAACACCTTTATGAACACATGTCCTAAATTGTTTGTTAATACAAGGTATAACTTTTCTTGTGATTTGTCCTTATCACAGTTTATTATTGACTATATATTGAATCTTGTTACCTTATATATTTTGAAAACCCACATGGTCTAGCAAGTCACTTAGTGACTCACTGATCCATGCTGAGGAATATTAATGATGTCCCCACCTTGGAATGGTTTGTCCCTACCCTAGGTTTGTTCTGACAAGGTTTATGTTCTACTAGGGGGTTACATGTTTCGTGGAAAACATCTGGCATGATGATTGGGTTTCATTTTCTCCTTACCTATCACTTCGTTAACATGATTATATGTTATGTAGACTAGTGGATCATAAAGCGATTGTGATTATCCTTCTTGTCCTAAATCCATCATTTTCCATGGTTTTAATATTGGCTTTTTGTGCGAATTGGACCAAAGTTTATTTGATGCTCAAAGAAGGTACTTGACACATAGATGGTGGATTGGGTTTCTCAGAATGAACATCATTGAAATAGGATTCAGACATATCCTTTCAGACTTAAGATTCTAGAGTTTTCATTGTTATTGTACTAGTTTCCCTTTTGATTCTGCATATTGTTTTCTTTTAATCTTCTACTTCCAATCTTTTTTCTCCACTTATTTTTTTTTCTTCTCCACCTTCCCCTTCTCATTATGAAGCTCTAAGTGTCATCAACAAAGTTACCAATGTTATTTTTCCTTTTTACATGAAATGTAATTTTTCCTTGATGGTATTTACCCGCACTCTATAGTGAATTTGAAGGAAATGAGGGATAGTATAGGTAATCTCTACTATCATTGTCTATCTATTTGAGTGTTTCAATTTCATTTCTTATTTTCTAGGACACTAACTTCATCCTGACATGGTTTGGAAAGGATAATTGTCATTTGTAGGTAGGATTTTGATAAATCTAACCTATAGGTGGATGAAGGGAGGTAAGTCATCTTGTTTACCTTCTTCCCAAATACTTTCCCTAAACACATTGACAAGAGGATGGCCACTTCCTTCCCCTATTAGGTTTTTGCACTGGTCTATTTCAACAAGTTTTATTCACACCTATTGTATATGGCTTAATTTTTAGTTGCCTTTGTTTTATATGGTTATTATACATCTTATGGACATTTTTTGTTTGTAATGTAATACCTAGGAGAGGGTTAACAACCTAGGATCCCATTCATCATACTTGTAAACTTGTTTACCCTTTCCTTTTGGATAAAGGAAAGACATTGTTTTAATTGACATTTTTCTATGGTTATTTACTAATGTGTCCTTTTGTCAGTCATTTCATCAGTTTATAGTATAAGTGTATCATACCATAGCCTCATGATTATTCCATGAAATAATATTGACTTTATTTACAATGATTTAAATTTGTATAACTTCTAATACGAAATGTATGCAATGTTAATTATTGCATGCACCTTTGAATTTGGTCTTTTATTTGGGTTTTAGTTCTCCCCCCCACCCCTAAAGATTAATAGTAAAAGTAATGGTATAACTGTCTTAAACGAACCCTCGTAATACTTGTATCACAATAAGTACATTTATTCCACTGTGGCTAAAACTCTGGGTATGCACAAAATGTATATTTTTTTTTTTTTTTTTTTGTGGTGAATAGTTACATAATAGATTTATCCTCGACACCTATTTTCTTAGTAATTTGCATTGCATACCTCATAGAATATTCTAGTTTTCTTGACAATCTTCAACTTTGAGGTTGCAACTTGCCCCTTACTAGGTGTACTCAAAGATTGATTCTAATTCTTGGAATATGTGTGGTCTAAACTAGTTCTTGTAGGTGATGTCATATGTTTTACATTTATGATTAGACTCAATTCTGACATGCTATCACTATTAATTCACTTGTTTTCTAATATTCGAGAAATAACAATTAGTTTATCCTATGCTATAGTTTTTACATCTATTATTCTCAATAAGCTTGTCATTTATTCTATAGTTTAATCTTATACTCACATTTATGTTAGGTCTCGGAGAATGTTTAGTCGATTTTGCAATGTTCTAAGCTTAGTATATTCTTTATTGACAAGTAATGAACGAATGATTAGAAGGTTACAAAGTTTCAAGTATTTCCCCATTGGGTCTAATTGGGTATTTACTAATATGAACGAGGTAAATAATTTTTTCAATAATGTACATTCTATTTAATGCTTATCTTCATCCATTGAGATGAGCATTAACCTACAGAACACTTGTTTAGCACTTAGATAATATATTAGACAACTTTAGCACTTATCCATATTTTTGTTGACCGATGAAACATGTAAAAAATTATATCGGTAGAAAATTGTTGGATGGGATAATAAACGTGTCTGAATGATTCCAATTATTAACAATGAAGCCTGCAATATGTTAAATTCTATCTAAGTACTTAAAACGATAGTAACATTCTTAGCATTTTAATTTTATGAATTACTGCTTGATTTCAAATATCTTACATGTATCATCAACAACAATGAGTTAACACCACTCTTAGAACACATGCATTAAAGGTTGGTGTAATTGCATGGGGTCATATGGCCAAGTAATCGTTTGGTGTGCTCCATTGCGCTACTCATGGAGTCTTATAGCCAAGGTATTAGTTATGACTTTCCCCCATGAAATAAACAAGGTCACATAGGGAAACGATGCCATCAAATTAGTATTCTTGAGCTCCATGCTCCAACATTTCACTTGTTTCAGAACATGTAGTTTTCCATGAGATATACTCTAAACATTTTAAATTAGAAATTTTAATTTCCCAGATTTTCTTCATTTAGAAGTTGAATATCATAAGAGCGAGACTTGTAGTCATGTTTTGGGGCTCCTTTGCAAGTGATGCTAATATATCATGTTGTAATTTATGTCCCACCCATTCCAACACTCTCCCTATATTCAAATATGTTAATCATCCAACTAGTTATCAATAATCACACTCACATTTATTATAAGGATTCACAACATATTGGACTGTTCATATAATTATTCTACCATTCCATCTGACTTTAATTATATTTAAATGAAATTATCACAGCATCAGACATGTGCATCACAGTAATTCCAAGCATTTCATAATGCAATTAAATGTTTATTCCAGTAAACCCAGGAGTCAGAAATGACAAATACATATCTACAAATTCATTTGAAGTTTAGTTTTCCATTTCATTCGGAACAAGTTACAAAATTCATTGCAATTTTTTTTCATTGAAGGTTCTCTTCTGTAACCATACCCTTTCCTCAGAATCCATGCATAGCATTAATTAATTTGGAAAAAAAAAGACATCAAATTCAACTGAAAGGATTTTTTTCCAAATTCCTTCCCTTTTCTTTATAACCCTAGATCATTGTTTTCCTTACTTATCTGCCATTATTAGCACTTTTAGTTGAAGTCTTTTCTTCCTCTTGAGTGAGGTCCAACTACCCTTTAGCATATCCATTTTTTGTAATATTCAGTAGTCCTTGAGATGAGCTCAACCTCCTATTTTACCTCTAATGCTACTATTTCAATTCTTTATAGGTTCCAATGATCTTCGTAAAGGTATTTTAATTATATATACTATCCAATAATGTCTTCATCCATGGTCCTAAAGCTGTGTATGTTCATTTTGACAAGCATGTGTTGTACAAGAACACATTCCATGTTATTCATATGCTATTATTTTCATGGTAATTTCCAACCACTATTGTTTTCATTTATTCACACAACACATGTCATAAGCATAAGTATAAGAACATTGAAAATGGGAGTTAATAACAAGAGGTCATTGTTGCACATTTTCCCTTTGGATCGTCCACATGATATTGAATCCATTAAGTTACTTCATTGTGTTAGCCAAAAACCAATAAGTAGTATATCCTTGGCATAATTATATTATTTTAAAAATTAAATCACTTATAATCCTACTATGACAGTTCTCAACAAATGACCTCTCACATGAAATGGCATTAAGATATCATTTTATTAGTTTCTCATTATTACAATATTCATAAAATGTACTAGAAAATATATCATCCAATCACTATTTCAATTAGGGAAACATCCTTGTTATCTATTTTCACACCTACCACATTGATGCCCATTTTGCTCATGTGAACCAACCAAGCCTCCTTGGATGATCCATTATCCTAATATTCCTTGTACTAAAATTTATCTTATACACATAATTTAATGAATGTCTTCAACTTTTAGTTGGATTTTTCTCATCTCCTTTTCCTTCCTTTCCCACACTCAAGAAACCAACAAATAAAACAACCACAAAAGAATGTAGAGAAAAATGGAAAATAGTGAAAAATCACAACAACACATGTAAAACAACAAAAAGAAGCATGGACACAATCAAAGTCAACTAAACAAAACCATTTAACCATGAAGACATGAAGAATTAAAAATATGTTGATTAACAACACATCAAACATTCTATGTTGAATTTAACAAGAACATTAGACATATTAGTACATGCAAAAAATATTAATTGGTTCCTTTCCAAAGGCCTTAAGGAATATTAAGGTTCCAAAAGTCCTTATAAATAGTTTAAGAGGAATTTTTAGTATTTTAGAGAGATCGTGCAAATTCTCCCTCGTCACTCTTTCTCTTCCAGACACTTCCTTTAGTATTGTTGGTTGTTTTTTCATGTGTCTGGAATCTAGACAGGTTATCCTTATTTTGTTGTTGGTTAGGGCACTCATGGATAAAATGTTTCTCTTCACAACCCCACCATGTCCCTATATTCTCCCCATTGCTATGAGATTTCTCTCTGATATTATCAACATGACACCCTTCCACATCTCTCGAGGTTGATCCATATCTCAATAGTCATTGCAAGTAGGGTCACATGTGTTGTAGAAGCATCATGTTTAACTTTACTAGCTCTTCTTGCTCTCTAATGTTTCTTTCATACTCTACTTTATAACTCTTCAACTCAACTTACAAGCTCCTGAGAGTATCCACTCCAAGAGGGCAATTTTCCTCTTTTTTCTAATGATGATATTGCCCCATACTATGTTGTACCATATTGTTGTCCATTCCTCTATTCCTTGTTGTTGATTGTATCTTTGTATACACCATCACACACACATAATTGTTAGTTATATAAACCATAATCATATTAATTTGTTACCTTGTTATGCCAACATTTCACATGATGATCTAAAGCATGTTGATTTGTTGTTGTTCACACATATAAAATCCATGTGAGTCACATATTCCAAGAAATAAAAGGGGCATATCATCATGTTCATATCCATATCAATTGTAGGATTTAAATCAAAATTTCATCCAGGTTAGCCACCACAATATCTGCAAGTTCAATGTTAGCACGCACACACGCACACACACATATAACAAATAGTTTACCAAAATAATTTAATAATTTTCACTAGAGCCTCCTCAGGTCTAGTGTCAAAACTAATATTTGATTCTAACTTTATCTTTCATGGCCCATTAAGTATAATAGTTGAATGGTGCTTTGATACAACTTTTTAACACCCCCTCCCACCCCAATATTCATTACAAATTATGGAGGAAAAATTAATTCACTAAGTAATGCCTACCGTAGGTCGATATGCTTCAAAGGGTGGTGGGGATGTTACAAAATAAACTTTCCATAATGCTTGATTTTCACTTTTGAAATCTATAATTTTATTTATACTTATTCTCATAAACCCACTTGTAGTGTAACATCCCATATTTGACCCCTGAGTGGTAAAAATCATGTACATGTGAAACGAAAGCTGGTGAACCGAAACAAGTGGAACGTTCTAGTAAGCCTAAAACTAATTATGGATAATGTATCTTTGTGTATATAAATGTTAGGCCAACATGTAAAGTTATGAATATGGATAGGGCCAACTTGCCTGTGTAATGGATTTGAGGACTGTGATTATTAGGCTAGTGATCCAGGACATACTTAACTAGGACGATGAGCTTAAATTTGTTCCTGCGTGGTGCACCCATGTGTGAGTGTGAATGTGTATGTGTTGGGGTTGTTGTATTGCTTGGTTATGCTCTTATGCTCTTATGTGTTATGGGTTCAAGAGGCTTCGTGTGGTAAATATGATTACTTCATATATATTAATAAAATGATAATGGTTGCTAGTGGACCGAGGCAAAAGGGTATGGGGTTCCCATGAATCCACTACTGGAAAAGGAGGGACATATTATAATATTATAAAATAATATTAAAATATTAAAATAAAAGAGAAATGTATTTAGAAAAAGGGGAAATTGGTTACTCATTCAACCATTCTACTGGACTATTAAGAAATCAATTGTGGATGGTTATCAACAATGAAGTGAACCCACTCTAGGTTCTTCAATTGATTTGAGATTTTTAGTCATTAAGTTCTATGATTGGACTCTTAAACTAACAAAAATTTTGGGTGATAAATTATTGAGCATTGAAAGGTGGGATCAAAGAAAGATTGCCCATCAAAAAGAAGGGTGTGCCACTTGGGTTTTGGGACTAACTGGTGAGCCAAAATTGTTAAGGCTTGGAGGGTGCCTAGAGCCTTGGAGCAACATGAATATTGGGTTGACACCTTGGAATTCAGTCAGGAGGGTGCCTAGACCGTTGGATCAACATGAATATTACGTTGGCACCATGGTCATATAGGTAAGCAGATTATTAGTTATAGTTGTCTGTGGAGTTGGAGCCCCAATGCAAGGATGAATTGTGGTTTATATTTTATGAACCACAAGGTCTATCGTTTGGAGGAGCATTAGAGGTTCAAAACTATCTAGTAACATTCATAGATAAGTATATGACAATAGGTATTATGTTTATTTCATTAGATTTTCACATGGTTCTATAATATTGTGGTTAACTATGCTCAATGCGTGTATGGTGATTAAGTTATGCTTATATTTCTATTTATGCTTGGGAATAATGAAATATGTTGAATTATTTTAGTCAGTATGTATATATATTTATGATTTATTTTACCCAAGGTTTTGATTGAAATAGTAAAACTCTGGGGTTTTTTTAGTGGCATCACCTAGGGGTAGCTGGAAGTGTTACAAGTGGTATGAGAGCCTTAGTTTCACCACTAGGGTTGTATGGGAAAACATAGGGAACAAAAGTAAACAAAGTTGCAAATTGTTTGATGAAAAATCTCAACCAACTACAAAATATTTGTTCATATTTCATCATCAATACGTAGTTTCCTATATTCTGCAATACGATTTATGACAATATTTGAAGTTGGATACAGTTTCAGTGTGGTTCCATTATAAGGTGAATTCTTATGGCAATGTTCAATGCTAGTACCATATTATTTGAACTCTAAAATGTTATTAATGCACACATATCCTGTTCTTAAGAACCTATATTTAGTGGAGATGGAGAATGAGAAATAAGAGTAATAATGAAATCATCATCATGTGTTTGGGATTCTTGACTTCCAATTCTATGACCACTACTTAAACCCATAAAGGGGAATCTTGAAATTCTAATATGTTCCAACTGAAAATATCTACTCCAGGAAAAGCAAGTCGATGGCCACATTGTTAAAAATGGCATTGAGGGGAACATTAGCCTCGATAACAATGCTTTCATAATGTATACCAAGTGTGGAACTTTGGAAGATGTGCGCCGATTTTTTGATAAAATTTCTAACCACAATTTTGTATCATGGACAACCATGATTTCAACTTATGCAAGGTTTGGTAATTATAATGAAGCACTAAAGCTATTTCATGAAATTTAAAGTAGTGGGGTTGAGGTAGACAATTATTTTTATTCCATCCTTCTTAAGGCAAGGACTATTTTAACAACTCTATAACAGGGTAGGGAGCTCCATCAATATGTGATTAGGAATGGATTTGAGTTTGAAATCTTTGTGGAGAGTGCCCTTGTAGCCTTGTACACAAAATGTACAAAGATATAGTTTCGTGGAAGTCAATGGTTAAATGTTATCTGTAGAATGGGAAAAGTAAGAAATCCTTGAAAATATTTAGGGAAATGTAATTGGAAGGTGTGAAACTAGATTCATATATTATCTCTAGTATTATCCTGGATCGTGTCTACTTAGCATCTTTACGAAAGGGGAAGGTGATCCAGAATTATATGACTAGAAGTGGGATTGATTTCAATGTTCATGCAATGAATTCTCTAACTGAAATATATTCCAAAACGTGGCAATAGGTCATTAACACAACAAGTATTTTACAAATTATCTTAGAGATATGTGATTTCATGGAATACAATACATGGATGTGGCCAAGATGCCTTTTTGAACTTTCTCAAATGCACGAGTAGGATTGAAACCTTATAGTATTACCTTTATTAGATTTTTTTCTATATGAAGTTTTGCAATAATTTTGAATGAAAGTTGTAAATATTTTAAGAAAATTATGGATTGTTATGAAATTATGCCAAATGTTGAGCATTGTGCGTTTATGGTCAACCTTGTCAACCATGATAGGAATTTCAATGAAGCATAGATATTTCTTAAGAATATAACCTTGAAGCTAGATGGTGTTTTAGGATATTTACCTGGTTCCCACAAAATGCATGGAAATATAGAGTTAGAAAAGTGTGTGGTATAACATCAATCATTTGAGTCCATGTGATCAATCCACTAAAGAAGAAAAGGATTTGTGTTGAAATATAGTGCAATATAAAGTTGTCCCTAGTGCCACTGCTGCAAGATTTCCTAATCACAAATGACCCTCCTCAATTCCCAAGAGCCTTCACTAACAATCACATATGGTCACCCAATGTAACAATAGCTAGAATTGGGGAAGTGGGCTATATGTTCACTAAGGAAAAAGTGATTAAAATTTGTCTGTATGATCTAATAGGTTGTGAATTTATTCATGGATTGCATCAATTTTCTTATTATAATTATTAGCAATAAAAGATGTCGATGAATTAGCGCAAAATCCATCTCTCTACTTTTTGTTGGTGAAGATCATATTGTAGATGTTCTAATTCTAGGATTGTCAAAAAAATTCATCCTGATAAAAAATTGAGAAATAATGCACTTGAGGTGCTTTTTTATTTGTTCAAGGAGAGAGTTTACAAATTCTCATTGGTATTCTAGGAGAATACATTTCATCATGTGTGATTCTTCATATTTGATAAACTTGAACCTATAGGAAGGGTTGACACTATTCCTGCTTTGGGGTAGTTTTGGTCAAGAACAATTCAATAAATCCTTTTACTTTCTCAACATATGATATGGAAATATGATATAACCTTTTTTATTTTCTTACAATCATTGGGTTTTATGAATTCTTGGTGCATTTCAGAAAAACATATAAGGGAATCTCTTACGATCGATTATGAATTTTGGAAATACCGTATAAACATTGTATAAGATGAGATGGCATCAAAAGGAATACATTCTAGTGCGATCTCCTATAATACTCTAATTTATGAACATTGTCCAATCAAAATTTCACAAAAATAAAATGCACTTCAAATTCATGGTATTTGGAGGTATGGTTCCTAACATAGTTACTTACAATATCCTCATACTTTGGCATTGCAAAAAAGGATTGCTACAAAGGAGTTCCTGCCTATATAACAAAATGATACAAAATGGATTTGTGCCTAATATTTTAGCTTACAATGCACTCATCCTTGGACATTATGAATTTGACAAACTGAATGAAGCAAAGGATCTAGAAATATATCATTCCAAATCACTTTATATTTAACATGATGATTTTTTGCTATTGTAATGTTGGATTTATCACTCAAAATCAACACATAAATGGAAAAGGAGTAAATCTTTGAAGTGGTAGGCAATTTTTCATTGAAGATAATTTTAGGAAGGATCTAAAATAGTTCATCGTCCACTGTAATTATATCGGGGAAGAAATTGCTATGTTAAGTTATTTAGAAGAAGAAAATTATATGATGTGGTTTATTCCTTTCATTCGCGAGGTTTGGGAGCTAGACTTTACCTTGATTTTTACTCGGACCAAAGACAACAAGTTTGTTGGCCTATATTTCTAAATTTTTTTAAACTCTTCCAAGTAAAAGGGGCCTCATAAAGAGAAATGCATCTACTTATGCCTAAATAAATAATGATGTTACATCTTCTATATTCTTGGGAATTTTTTTTTCATGTTAGTCTTCAGAGCCTAATCTTGATACCTCCCATGTTTGCTTGTTTTGACTAAAATATTATCACAAATACCCTAAAAGGTGTCACTTGAATTGATTTGTAATGTGCTAATAATTTGACAATATTTTCAAGCGATGAAAGAATGAGAAAGTATCTTTGTTTATGAAGTTGTGAATATGAATTTTTGTCCTATTTCGTTCATTAGCATGTATGATGATTCTCCAAAGGAAAGACTTGAGGTCATCGAAGCAACAAAGGGGGTGGAGAAACAAGCCTCACAATTACACATCCAGATATAATGGGGGCATGTATGAAGGTATGTTCATGCACTTTGAAGAGATAAGAAGTCTATTAAGAATTAGTTTGTAACTAGATATAGGAATAATGATTGGGAAATGCACACACACACATACATAAATTTTAATTTGGAAGTGGAAAATTTACTTTATGTGAGATCAACATTTATAGGTACCTATGGTCGAAGTTAGTTGTTAGTGTGAAAATTCTTGGAAGGTGTACCAAAAATAATTCATTTAACTCACTAGATGACAAGTGACCCTAACAACAAGTGGATGGTTTCTATCATCTTAGATCTGAAACACAAATAAAAAACTTGTAGTACAAGAAGATATAATCTAAAACATAAAGTAGCAATATAAAGTATCTAGTATAATAACCCAATTGGAAGTACAATTTGAAATGAAATAATCTTTTATTGATAAAAACTGGTGAATGAGATATATAGATTGGTATGTAAGTCCCCCTCTGTGGGATGGATCCTTTGATACCATTGATGCTTAAGAAATTTTATCCTCTCCCTCAATGTGAAAAACCCAAAAAAAAGTGAAGAACAAAAAATGGGAGCTCAAGAAAAATGACGATAATGTTGACGATGATAATAACCATGGTGAAGAATGAATGAAAACCCTCCTTTATATAGAAAAGTATGTAGTTAATCTCAAAAATGGACAATAATAAAATATTATTAACCAAATTGATCTAACTACTCGAAATACTTTATTATATTTATTGGAGAGGGAAAATGAATTTAAAATGGTTAAATACCTTTATTTAGAAATAATTAACAAATAAAATGATTTATTAATTATATCGTGAGAAACAAGAAAGGTGTGAAATCAAAATAATTATTAAATAGTGATTTAATAATTATTCTAATAACATAAATAAGGAAATTCAAATAAATAATGATTTATTTAAATATTCCTAAGGGATTTAGTGAAATGTGACAAGGAATAACTATTAAATAATGATTTAATAATCATTCACAGAGAAAATTAAATAAATGATGATTTATTTAATTATTCTCATGGGGTTTTTTATTTGAATCATAAAATAATTTAATAAGAGTTGTTTATTATTTTATTTTCCACGGTGTAAATGATTTTACTATGGTAAAATTAAATCTACATGGTGTATTTCGATCCAGCTAGTTTGAAATGACTAGGTGATCATTTTTTAGTGATAACATTAGCGCTAGATGAAAGTAGGCTTAACAGAATTTGGTGATGAGGAATGGATAACAATGAAGTTGAGTTAAAGAAAGTGTTATTCTCCTAATATCCTGCTGATCTGGAATGGAAATAATAACAGCCAGTGTACCCTTTGTTATTGTTATCAATCAAGATATTAAACATTTTCCCATTGTTGGAGTATATAAATAAGTGAAGAAAGGTTGAAAGACAATGCTTAAGATTACCAAGCTAAACGGTTTGAATTGATAGAGAGAGGATGGATTTAAGGTATGTTTTTATATATTACATCCTCAACACATTGTGTCAGTGTCACCAAAACTAGTGGAAAACATCTTTATCATGTAAAGGAGTTGTCTACAAGACAATGAGATGAAGTATGAGAGGATGGACATGATTCTCCACGCAATGAAAATCATCACTTGAAAACAATTTGTTTGATTAGAAATGAAGTCCATGTAATAACATGTAATTCTAATTCTGTAGCTTGTGAAGTAGTAGTAGCATAGACACTGCAGATTTTTCCCCTTGCCAAAAATGCATGTGATTAAGCCATCAGCTATTATAATAGTGAATAAAAAATTGTGAAATCATGTGGCATTGATTTTTTTATCCTCCAAAATGTATAAAAACCCTAAATGAGTGTTAATGTAGTTTCATTTCATTTGAGGTAACATCACAAGATGGATGGTAGCCAAAGTATTGAAATGATATTCAGAATCTCTGACTTCTAGTAGATGCCTGGAATATGAGACCAAAACAGATTCAATTTTCTAGGAGAAATATTTGATGGAGAAATAATTTGGAAAATAGAGGCATCAAATCCAAGTGTCATGGATACCTATAAGAGGTGATTAATAAAAAGTTATGCTAGTGTCTGGAGTTTTGTGAAAATTATGGATCAATAGATGACTTCACCTATATGCTAAACTAGGATAAGGATCATGACATGCATAAAAAAATAAGAGAGGATGGAATTTATCCTTAGAATGAATTGATGGTCACCAAGATAGAGGAAGGATATAATGTAGGGCAGGTAAAACATTCACACATTCAGATACACTGATACATAAGATTAGTCTATATTTTAATGTCATAAGTCCAATGATCTCATCATTATTGAAAGGATTTTCAAAGGATTCCAGCACACTAGTAGTCCAAATACGTATATTTCTATATTGAAAGTACCTCATAAATATTTGATTAGTTGATCCTGTCAAATTCCAAGAGAATACTTTCCATGATTTTTAGATAAAGTGTTTTGATAATGAACTATATACAATTCCATGTGAACAATTAATACAAGTGGGATAATTTGAGGGAGATTTTGGTCAATCATATGTCAAACATAACACAAAATCAATTATCAGAATTTATAGGGAAGCCAAAATGAAACACACGTTAATGATTTCTAATGACATGGTTAAAAATAGTGTGTCACCAAACCTTAAACTTATAGTCTCCTCAACAATGTACTTTGCAAAATGATGAACTGAAAATAGAAAGTAAAGTAATGAAACAAAATTTAATAATGCTCAACCATATCACTCTAGTCCGGAGCACAAGTTATGAATAATATTTGAGTGGGAATATTCTCATTCATTTGAGGTACAAAAACATGCATTCATCAAATTAAGATCATTCATGCATAACTAAGATATTGAATAGAGGAAAAGGATTATGCAGGGCTACTGAATAGAAAAAAAATCATGGACATATGTAGACTGGGAATGTAAGACTCTATGATTTTATTTATCAAGCATTATTAATTAAGAAATACAATGTGGATGGATTCATAATTTTTCCATCGTTTACAGGCTTCTAGTATGTTATATTTACATTTGATGCATGCAGCTATAATTAAATATTAAATTAAATTTTGGGAAAAGGGTATTTGGATACATCATTTTATTCCTATGGGAATGGGCTTGCATGATGGTTAGAGAAGGTAAATGACATATAGTTTTCATTTGTGGTCTATGAAATAGGAGAGAAAGAACTCACTCCAAGATGGAAACAAAATAGAATGGGAAGTAAATTTGCTAATATTTCATTTTAATGAGGCACATGATAGTCATGACTATAGAAACAATTATATATAAGGTCATTCGGGCCCTAAATACTATCAAGGTTAACCAATTTTTTAGATTAAAAATTGTTTGAGATCTAGGAGTACATAAAAGAATACAATAGTTGTGCTAGGATGAATAACATAAAAGGAATCACTAATTTACCCTTCTAAAATAACAAAAGAGAACATACTTAAAAGTAGGGTCAGCACAAATATGCCAAGATGGGCCAGTCTACAAATTTAGATAAATCATCAAGAAGAAGGCAACCTAAAATGCAAGAGAAAAGGTTAGAAAAACGACATCTAAGATGCATGCAAGGATGGTCATTCATTGATGAAGAGATTGAATGTTAGATATGGTTTGCATGTATATGGTTTCTTTTGCTATGTAACATACCCAATTCCCTCATATTTATTATTTTTTTTAATAGCTTGAGTAGTAATATTGTTCTTGTTAACTTTTCTACTAAGTAATCAATTAGGTTGGTGTATAACTATGATTGATGCCATTCTTAAGTTTTTCCTTAAATTAATATTATCATTTTATATATGTTTTTATTTCAACTTTAACCTTTTCGTTCATTGCACATGTTTCCTCTTTTTCTTATGGAAAATCAGCATGTACATATATATTTCTTTCATTAATCAAAATGTACCTCTTGGTTTAAAAATATAAGTTCACATAAAATCATTGATATTTATTAAAGACATCTACCGAATGCACCGTACCTATTATGGTCTAACATCCAAGTTTACTTTTTCTTGATTTAATGGAACGTCGCATGGGTGTTTTCAATGTGGTTTCCATACTTTTTAAATTGCATGTGGGATTAAATGTTTGGTCCTTTTCCTTTGATATGATATATATGGCCCACCTAGTCTATGGGGCATAGTCCATGTCGCCTTGATCATAGTTTAATCACATGATAATTATACTGAGTTACCTTTAACGTTGGAAATTTGTCCTTTGGGAACTAAACAATTGTGATTATGAGGTAGTAACCCCAATCGTATTATCCTAATTGCGTCATTGGTTTGATTTTAATTTAGCTACCTGGTTGTGGAGGAGTGTCACTCCAAGGTTTTTGGTGTCATATGGTCCTTCATGACCCTAGTTCGATTCTTTCAGCCCTTTGGCCATTTCTGATCTTTTTGTTCTAGTATCAGTGTGTCTTACTTGTTCTGGAGATCACATTCATCTTGTCACTTAGGTATACATCGATTTTTATGACAGATTTTACTCTAATTTATTTCTTCCCACTTCCATTCTAACATTTTATCGAATTTATTGGTATAATTTGTAGGGTCAAGGCACAAGGGATGTTTCTGTGGAGAATTTATGCTAATTATTTGTACAAGATAAGGGTTCAAACCTCTCTTTTTATTTATTTCCTCATATGATGATTCAAAGGTAATTTATAGCACCTTTGTAACTCAAATAATGAGAATTTCCTTGTATATATGTCCCGGTGGATTTATGAAAACATTTTTCATATCCCTTCCATTTCTATGTTGCAGAATTATCATTTCTTGAGAGTTGGAATTGCTATAGTGACCTTACATTCAAGTGGCGAGAATATGAGTAAGAGTTAATTTTATTTATTTTGTTTCTATTAATTTCTTCTACTATATTGAGTTGATAGATAGAGTGTAGTTGTAAAGGTTGTACAAATTCATTGTTTCTTGATATGTAGTTTAATGAACTAATTAATTTATATATTTTCAAAGTCCAACTCTAGTTCCCCTTGGTGGGGGATTTTTGTCATGGCTTTGCTATGATTTATATGAAAATTTCTAGATTCAATTCTTTATTTTTTGTTGATATGATTCTTGATATAGTTCAAGTAGTAATTGAGATGGGTTCGATTGTTTCCAAGGTTTTTTTGATGGATTGGTTTACCTTTTACAGGTAACGTGTGGTTTCTTTTCCTTTTATAAGACTTTGTCATAAACCTCTTATAGGAATTCCATTACTCATGTTTTATTTTTCTCATATTGGTTGCCTAATCTCTAACCACCATGTTCGATGTAGGTATGATCCCAACTTTAATGCAATTTAGTATGAAGGGTTTACATTTTCATCTTGTCCAAATGTTTTGACTTGTAGCGCCAGAATGTTTCCTGACAAAATTTTACCATAAATCATATTACTAACGCTAATCTAGGGTTCTAGAAATTTAAGGACGTTGATGTCCAAATCCTAAACAAGGTTTTGTTTAACCTAGATAGATTTATTATAATATGACCTAGAATCTATGTGGCCAATTACAACTCCATTTATCTTTTTCTTCCAATGGGTTTTCTCAGTTTGGCCAAAACCCATGGCACAACTATAGGGATGTAAATTTCTTAATGTTCTTATTTTTATTAATTTAATATGTATCCCTTGTCATTTCATAGCCTTAGGGTTGTATATGTATTTCCTTAATGGCGAAATGTGTTTATTTTCTTTTGAACTGTTTGCATTTCTCACAGATGTAAGATAGTGAGTTATAATCAATATTCTACATTTCCATTATATTTTAGATAAGTATATTTTAGTATCCTTGATCAAATCTTATCCTTTCGTTCTTTATCTTTAACATGATTGACATATGAGGCCTATTAAGAATTCATAACCATTTACAAGAAGATTTCTAAAAGGAACTATCTTTTTTGTTTTCATTATGGTGTGGGTATATGATAGTTATATAACCTATTATATATAAACCAATGAATTTAATTGGAAAGCCTAGTTTAGCCGTATTGATATATTTCATGGAAAAATATTTTAGCTCAGTCGTTCGTCCATAATCGTTTTAGAGAACCCACTTATTGATGTAGCAGAAAATCAACCATCATAACCTTTCATAATTATTCACTTTTCAAAGTACAAATTATGAATTGGTATGGCTCAATAAACTTATCTTTCTACTATATTCCATCTAGTATATACATGCCTTTGCTACCACCAATGCAAATAACATATTTATATCATAGACATATACTCATAAACTTTCAATATCCATATATTCTATCCTAAATATATTTTAATACAAAGCTATATATTTGATACATGCATGCAACTATAATAAGTATGTAATGTCTAATAGATCACATTTCTACCATCAAATCTTTCATTAGTTAAACAAGATTTTAAAACTTTATACATGCATGGAACTAATAGCTATGCCTTTAATATCATGCATCATCCATCAATATGTATTCTAAAATTAATTAATCCAATAGAAACCTATCAATTGGAACATAAAATCAACTTGAATTTATCCTATTTCTTGGAAAATAATCAATAACTAAGCACATTCCACCCAACCATGACCTTCCTCTACCACTGCCCTTCGAGATAGGATCTCCTTGCTCTCTAGAATCGAAAACCTCTTTGATTATTTGGTGGTTTATTTAATACAGATACTTTGAACATATTGTTTTAGCTGAGTCATGCTTTAAGTTCTGCCAACCCTTTGCTTTTTCTTTTTTTTTATCGAAAAAAAAAATTCTCTTTCTTTAAACTATGCCTTTCTCTCTTACTATGCTTTAATCCACCCCACTTAGTATTTCTATCCAAATAAGTGATTAACATAATATTTATGTCTCATTATGTTAATTTATATTCTTCTAATTATTTTCTCCTAGGGCTTTTAAGGATACTTTTAAGGAAGGTCCATCATATGGACTTGACTGCCAACAACTTTTTTCTAAGTTGGTAAGTAGTCCTCTAAACTCTATTACTCTTTCCTGAATATTTCCAAGCAATTTATTTGTTAACACAAATAAAATAATTACATCATCACATAAGTCTCATCATAGCCTGCACCGCTATTAAACCCAATAATAATTCAATATCTATAAATAGTAAATGTTCAAAAATCAAGGCCATAGTGTTGTTAAATCTCCCCCCGCCCCTTTAAAAAATATAGTCCTTGACGTTTTCTCTTTATTTCCCTTCCTCTTGTAACAAGGCTACAAATTATTCTCACATTTTGTCCTCCCTCTCCTAGGTAGCCTCTTATTGGGTAAAGTGCTTTCATTTCTCTTTAACCTAGGTGATGGCTCAATTATGGATCAAAGTTTCTCTTTGATCTAAGATCTGAAGTAGCATTACCTAGAAATCTCATTCTGGTACCACTTGCATAAAATTCCAATTAATTACACGAGCATCATCATGAATATATCTCTTCAGCAAGGATACAAGAGAAATAGTATGTACTTTGATATGGACAGGTAATGCTAGCTAATAAGCTACTAGACCAACTATAGCTAATATCTCAAAGGGACCACAAAACCTCGGTGGAAATTTATAACAAGTTGGTAGTCTCAGAGTACTCTTCCTTGGTTTGACTATTACATATACATTTTCTTCTAATTTAAATTGTTTGTGTTTTCTCTTTTGATTTGCATAATTTTTATGTCGATCCTAACAAGCCTTCAAATTCTTCCTCACTTTCTTCATTACCTACTCCATTTCTTACAACACCTATGGTCCTAATACTAACATGTCTTCTAGCTGACTCCAACTTAAAGGATTACAAAATTTGCTTCTATATAGTGCTTCGAAAGGACTCATTTTTATGGAAGCTTGATAGCTATTGTTATGGGAAAATTATATTAAATGTAGGAAATTTTCCCACGTAGAGGTTTGTCCATTTCATGCATCCTTAGAATATCCTCTAGAATTTGGTATGTCCTTTTTGTTTTTTCCATCAGTTTGGGGATGGTAGGCAGTACTAAAATTAAGTTATGTGCCCATTCCAATAAAAAGTCATTTTAAAAATATAGAAGTGGAATTGGCATCTCTGTTAGATATCACCATTTTGGGTATGTCGTGCAACCAAAAAATTTCCCGTATCAAAATATTTGCAATCGTGGTTGCTCCAAAAGTAGGCTAAGCAAGTATAAAATGTGCTACTTTACTTAGTTTGTCTAGCATGACCATAATCGAGTCATTCTTACTTCTCGTTATTGGTGACATAGTAATGAAGTCTAGAGAAATAACCTCCCATTTCCATTCAATAATGTGGAGTGGTTTAACATTCTAGCCAATTGTTCATGTTCTGCCTTCACCTGCTGGCGCTTTAGGCACTTTGCCAAATATTATGCCACTTCCTTTTTCATACCAAACCAATAAATTTATTTTCTCAATGAAGAAATCATTTTCTTCTCTCCTATATGCCCTGCAAAATGTTTTTAATGATGCTCATTTGGAACATAAATTATATTTTTGTATGTCAATAGTTTATCTGGTTTTTCTTCATAACTTGACACTTCCATTTGCTACATTTTTGCTGAAATTTTAGATAAGCTACATCTTTTTGTGTTGAAATTATGATCTATTCAACAAAATCTAAGTTTTCGCTGCTACTAGAAATTTTCATTAATGAATTCACATTTCTACTTAAGACATCTGCTATTTTATTTTCATTGCCCTTAATATGCTTTATTTCAAAATCAAAGTCACTTGTCTAGCATTCAAATGAAGTTGGCTGAAAAATATTTTAAACTAATGTGATATGTGATAAGTGTAAACTTTTTACCCAACAAATAATGTCTCCACATTTTTAAGGCACGAATAACAAAAACTAGCTATGATTCATATACAATGCAATTCTTTTCACGCACTTTCAACTTTATTCAATCATAGGCTACTAATATTTTTATTACATTAGGAAACCTCCTAGTCCTTCAAGGCATGCATCAGTACACACTACAAGCACCTTTTCAGGATCTGCAATTTTTAAAATAGGGGCTAGAGTTAGCAGATGTTTTAGCTTTTCAAATCTTTCTTGGAACTTACTTATCCATTAAAATTTTACTCCCTTTAAGCTTCTCATGATCAACAGATAGTCCTTCCTTTGAAATGACATGGTCCATATATTTTGTTTTGTATTTATAAATCTCACATTTACTGAATTTTACATATAATTGATGTTCAGTTAAAGTTTGTAGCACCATTCTTAGATGTTATTCATGTTGTTCTTGGTTCTTGCAATATACTATAATGTCATCTATAAAATACAATACAAATTTATCCAAGTACTTAGTAAGCACATTGTTCATTAAACACACAAAAGTTGTAGGTGCATTAGGAAGTCTGAATAGTAAAAACTACAAATTTGTAGTGTCCATATATGGTTCTAAATGTTGTTTTATGAATGTCTTCATCCTTTATCCTTAACTAATGATATCTTGTTCTCAAATCAATTTTTGAAAACATTATTGTTCCTCTCAATTGACCAAATTGATCATCAATACATGGCAATTTTATTTTTTTTAATAGTTAGCACATTCTAAATGTTCCATATTTATTTTTCATAAGAAACATTGTGGCTCGCTAAGGTGAAACATTGGGTTTGGTGTAACCTTTATTGAGTAATTATTGTAGCTGTATTTTTAATTCTAGTTGTTCTAAGATACTCATTCGATAAGTTGTATTAGAAACTATTGTAGCTCCTCGTACTAAATCAATGGAAAATTGTATATCTCTTCGGGGAGGTATTCCTGGAATTTCTTCTAGAAATACATCTTTGAACTCCCAGATTACATGTAAGTCATCTAATTTTTTCTTTTCTATTTTCTGGATATTTTCTTCAGTTGGAAAACAAAGAGTTTACACCCTTATCATTCACTTCCTTTTAGTTGTAATGATGAAATTTCTCTAACATAAATGGGTCTCGATTTGCCTTATATTAGTTGTTCAACTCCCTCCTCATCAATACAAATAACATTTTCCTTTAAACATGTTATTACAAGTTTTTTCTTCTCTAAACAATCCATACATATTAGCAAATCCTATGATCCTAGATGAAGTATATTTAGAATTAAATAAATTTTGTAGTGTTCTAAGTTTGCGAGACATTATATTACAAACATTGTTACTCTCCTCTTTGTTCATGTTGGAAACTCTATTAACCAGGCTTTGTTGAAATTTTAGTTTTCATACTACATTTTTCCACCACCTGTGGATTAATATAACTGGGATTTTCTTTTGGATAAATTAACATAAAAAACACTTTAGTTCAATATACTAACTTAAATTTCTATCATCATAGACCAGTGCTCCTCTTGTATATCATCTAGAGAAGTATTAATCCGAGGGATGTTTCTTACAATATCATTTACTGTAGTGGCTTCCTAAATAGCTTGCATATTTTGTACAGATCTGATATTGTGTCGGAAATTTATTAACACATGGGGTTCTCCACATCCACAAAAATTTAAAGGTTCTACCTCTTTGATAATAACCACCCCTTTATTATTTAACTTCATATATTTGGAACCAATATGTAATTGTGCAGGTAGGGCAGATTGTTCTAGCTAAATCTCTTTCCCTGATGATCTTTCACAAAAAATTTGAGAAGAGAGGATTCTTGTTTCTCTTTTCCCCCCATACCTATTTTTATCCCTATTCTATCGTGATTTTGAACCTTCAATTTTGTTTTTAAATTGTTGATAACGTAGTCTTTCCTTTTTCACTACTTCATCTGTTGTCTTAGAATTGTCAAATTCAATCCTCTCTTTATACGCAAGTGGTAAACAATTCAAAAATCTATGTACCTTTTCTTTCTCTTCCCTGATATAAGGAACATATAGTAATAAATTTGTAAATTTTGCAAAAAATTGATCCATTGTTAATTATCCCAACCTTAAATCATGAAACTCCTTTCCACGATCATCATAGTACCTTTTAGTTAAGTACTTAGATTTAAATTGTTTATGGAATCACTCCCATGAAACTATTTTCTCTTTAGACTATGTACCATCTTAGCCTCCTCCCACCATAAGGTAAATTTCCCTTGCAGCTGCTAGATAACTAGTCTGGCTTTTAAATTATTGTCATATTCTTAAGCTTGGAAATACTTCATAATGTTTATCATCTAGGCTTTTGTATCCTCCTATTTTTCATTGTTAGAGGTAGGAGGTATTATCTTTTTAAATTCTCCTTATACCTCCATTTTCATTTTCTTTTTCTATCTTCGTGCTTTTGGAGAAGTTTTGTTAGGTTCATTTCCACTCTTAGATATTTTTGTCATTGGATCAATGTTTTTTCTCTTCAAGGGATCTGCCTTATCTCTATCTTCCTCTCTATCCAATGTCTTGTAACTTAGATTTTCAGTGAAATCCTTTATCAAATTTTCTTCTTCTTCTCTTGACTTCAATAAGCGTTCGTGACTATCCCTGATATTGGAAATTTCTTCACGTAAATATATTGCTATTTCCAAGAGATGAGTGGTTGGATGTGTGTCTTCCCCTCCCAGCTTCACATACAATTCTCCTCCTTCTACAGGAGGCTGACTGGAGGCTTCTGCCATCTTGTATTGCTATGTTTTCCCACCTCTGTACCTTATTATCGACAAACAACCCACATTAGTTTTACATACATTCAATAATATATCATGACATATAAATTCTATTCTCTGGTTGTGGTTTACCCTTAGGCCTAGCTTTGAAACCTACAACTCTAATACCATATGTAACATACCGAAGTACCTCATATTTATTTATCTATTTATCTATAATTGCTTGAGTAATAATATTATTACGGTTAAATTTTCTCCTAAGTAATCACTTAGGTTAGTGTATAACTATGTTTGGTGGCATTCTTAAGTTTTTCCTTAAATTAATATTCTAATTTTAAAAATGATTTTCTTTCAACCTTAATCGTTATCATCATTAAGAATGTTTCCTCTTTTTCTTATGGAAAATAATCATGCACATATATATTATTTTATTTAACGAAAATGTGCCTCTTCTCTGATGATGATGATGATGATGATGATGGTGGTTAACGTCCACTGAGACCAAATTGGTCTATCGGACCTACAATTTTCTTAATTTTTATTTGTCTGGCTCCTCGTCTTTCTTGGCGAGATTGGTGTTGTAGCTTTCTTTCTTTTCTCTACGGTCTTCCAACTTCCTTTGTCTTGCATCTCCTTCATCTCTTCTGGTTCTTGGGACATTGGTGTCTTAGCTTCGCGATCTATAGTCAGAGAAGTTTGGTTTAGGAGATTTGTTTTGCTGTTAAATGAAGATTCATTTTCTGCGGTATTCAAATCCTCATAACTGTTGATTTGTAGGGGCGGGCTTTCTCCTTGC
This sequence comes from Pinus taeda, assembly GCA_000404065.3. NCBI lineage: Eukaryota > Viridiplantae > Streptophyta > Pinopsida > Pinales > Pinaceae > Pinus > Pinus taeda. The sequence goes on along the minus strand of APFE030491050.1, from coordinate 122,245 downwards.
TTGCTTTGAGAGTTGTTTCCTTCTTCCTTGATTTCTTGTGACTCAGAGTTTTCTCTAGAATAATCTTCTTTGGTGACCGTGTAGTGTTCTTTTTGTGCTCCTTCCCACCATGTAGATCTGTGGTAGTTTTTTCTAGCAAAATTTTTCTCAGAGGCTTTTGGGCAATTTTTGGCTAGATGCCCCGTCTCAAAGCACGATCGACATCTGAAGAGGACACTTTCATAATCAAGCTTCTGGTTCCACACATAGTCTTTACTTGTTAGGTTTATTTCAGCTGGGAATCCGGCGCTGAAATCCATTTCCACACAGATGCGTGCATAGGTGGTTCTGGCATATTCTTCTGTTTCTGGGCACCTGCAGTAAAATTTCCCAATTGCATTTCCGATGGCTTTTAGCAAGGAGAGATTCCAGAGATGCAAGGGTAGGCTTGGCAATCTCACCCAAACTGGTGCTGAGGTTATCACTGCTGTAGAGGGATCGAATGATGGGTTCCATGGCTTCATGAATAGGCCTGATTTTTCCCAAAACCAAGGGCCGGAATCTAGAATACATTGTCTGCTTTCAGGATTTTCAAAATCTACTATAAAGAAACCTCTAGCATAGGGGTAGATATTAATTTCATCAGAAATGATAGGCTTCCATACCTCCGAGATCCAATTGTGGATTGCTATCAGCTGCAGCCAAAAACCATTGAACCGGCAAATTAGGGCACTTTCAGAGAACTTCAAAGCTTCATCGAGTGAGTCCTGGACCACTTGGATAGTGGGAGCTGGGGCTTCACTTACGATATGGGCAGGAGATTGCCCTCCAGAGGCGGATGAGCCACCAGTTATTTTTGCGAAGCTCGGTGCCATATTTTACGCAGATCTGTGCCAGATCGTAAGCCAAACCGCAGATTTGAAGAGATACGAACGTCCCACTCAGCCGTAGATACTGAAGAGATACGATCCGCAGCTCAAACCACAGATCTGAAGAGATAAATACCCAAGTTTAAATGGTGTGCTCTTTATAAGATAAATCAAAAATACCGCAGATCTGAAGAGATCTAACACCACTGCAGAGCTGAGATATCGCAAGGAGCTGCGCAGATCTGAAGAGATAGATCAAAAATAACCAAGCATTCGGAGCTGCCGTGAGGAGATAAATACCCAAGTTCAAATGGTGTGCTCTTTATAAGATAAATAAAAAATACCGCAGATCTGAATAGAACTAACACCGCCGCAGAGCTGAGATATCGCAAGGATTCTGTAGTCGTTGGTACACCGCAGATCTGAAGAGATCTAACATCGCCGCAGAGCTGGCTGTAGAAGATCTGAAGAGATTTCTCAAATACCGCAGAAGCTTCGAAGATCCGAAGAGGAGATTGACGTTGGATCAATGCCCTCCTGTGCAGTGGCCCTCCGAAGACCGCAGGCCCTCCGAAGACCGCAGAAGATGATCCGAAGATCAGAGGTGTATAAGCACGCAGTATAATACAATACAAAAAGGATCTTGGAGGGTCACCGCGGTCCCACGAATCCGAAGATCTGAAGACCGCAGGAAGACCGAAGATCTGAAGACCGCAGATTAAACCCTAGTTAGTTATTACTAACATTTTTCATTTTCTTACTTATACAGCCAAATCATGAAGCAACGGGATTTCAGTAATTTACTCCAATTTTTCAAATAAATTACTAATCTCGAAAAATCAAAATGTCAAAATATTTTTTTTTTTCAAAATGGTTGTAGTTTAGATAATTTCGTAACTTAATTAAAATTTTCATTAAAAAATAAAATAATATACATAAAATAAAACATATATTATGCTATCGAAGATCACATCAGAGTTTTTAATCGCAACATTTTTAAAAAACCTGGACAATCTCATACTCCCGATCGCTGAACTCCCGATCATATTAAAAAAAAAAAATAAAAGAATATGAACCAAAGTCTTGTTATAAGTTTTCTAATTTGTTTGAGTTTTGAAAGCACTCATACATGTGAGTGAAATGAATAGGTATGGTGAGAATAGTGTAATGTATATTTAAATAAAATTAATATTTAATATTTAATTTTAAATTAACTATGTATAAAATATAATTAATTTAATATTATTTAGATTAATATTAAATAGTTTATAAATGGTTAATTATATTAGTTAGTTAGCTTAATATTAATTAATAAACAGTTTATTAAATAATTAGTTTAGTTTATAATAATAATTAAATTAGAATTAATTATTAGATAATTCTAATTTAATTTAAGATTAGATTTTTTAATTAAAATTCAAATTTTTATCCCACCAACAGAGTTTCCACAGTTATGCCAGAATTGACTTTTCAACTTTGGAGGCTCATAGTTTGAGTTTTACTTGACCAAATGAGGCCCAGGATGACTCATTGGAAAGATAAAATCAAGGAGAACATTTATGAGGAGGTTTAACTAACAGATTTGGTCATTTATTGGGTCGAAAATTAGATAGAAGATCAAGCTCCAAATTTTTAAAACAAAATAAATTTTCTGAGTTTTATTTTTTGCATTTTCATTTGTCCAAGCCTCTTATGAATGTAGATCCATTCGCCAATGATATCCTTGGACAATTAAACCATCCCAGACATTAATAGAAAACTTATATTTTATTTTCAATTATTTAATTAATTGCATTTGACTATATTTGTTTTAATGTCAGAAATGACATTTTGATTTTATTGTTGCATCTTAATTTATTTTGATTTCTTTTTGAAGGAAAACAGTAGAAGAAATATGGAGAAAAAGATGTCAATCAATGAGAAGAATCCAACAATTTAAAATTGGAATTTTGAGCAAATAAAATTGATTGGGCAGATTCTTCTTCAACAAACTTTCCTCTCAAAAATACCTTTGGAAATATTATAAATGACAAATTGCAAAATGTAATTAGGTGGTTGATCTCCTTTGCAATTTTGGACTTCTAAAAGCACTTATGCAATAGGAATTTAGAGTTGTAGAGGGGAGGAGAGAAAATCTTAAATATAAGGATTATTGAGTATTTTTACTTTGTATCTTGAATTATGTATGATGGGCTGAGTTTGCACTATTGACGATTTAGTTTTGAAAGCAGAAGTTCGAGCAATGTAAAGGACTGATGGAGACCAAGGTCAAAGAAATGGATGCAATAAACTGATATTCTAATACTATTATTTCAAATATCAGTTTCATTTTTTATGATATCAAGAATGTGTCATTTTATTCATGTTTGTGCACTTGTGTCAATATGGGTAATTTGTCTCAATGTTGTTATTATATATCTCTGCTCTTATGGATTAAATTCTGATTTCTGAGTGACTATTTACTCATAAATCTATCTTATAAAATTGATCTATTAAATAATAATGTGTTGTGAACTATTTTTGCATATTATTATTTAGTAATTGGATTTACTGATTTAATAATCAATATCATTTTTGTGAATTACTTCCTGAGTGTTGTTGGTTTATTATTTCAGTTAAGAGGTCTCAATAGAATGTGTTTCAATATTCACAAATGTTAGTTAATTGAACTACTTCATTAGCTTGATATTAACTAAAAGCCAGACATATTTAAATACTTATCATTTAGTTATCTTGCTCTTAGTTGGGTTAGATCTATATCTGCCTAATTAAAACAGGATAAAGATAGTTTATTTTGTTGCATCTTAGAATAAATTTGCCTTTAGATTATTTTCTACATTCTTTTAAGTCCTCTTCTCAAAGAGGCAAAATTTTAATTGTGGCTTGGCTGAACCCAAATCAACTTAAGGGTCATTCTCTTGCCTGATCAGCAAGAAGAAGTGATATGATATCCATATCTATTGGTAGTTAAAGAAATTATCATAAACCAATAGCGATATGGAAAATGTAACTGGACCTAGTTAAACCAGTCAAAGCCACTACTCCAAATGGAAAAGGAGCTTCTTTAACGTCCGGACCAGGTGGTTATCCCCAAATGTTGAGGCAGACATTTTTGGCCCTCAACAATACCCGATCCCATGGATTAATGAACTTGTGGACAAATATTTCAGCAAGATTGACTTGAAGTCTGGATATCACCAGGTACCAATCAAGCCCTCCGATGTATGCAATATTTCCTTCAAATCCAAGGAGGGCCTTTTCGAATTGTTTGTTATGCCTTTCGTATTGACGAATGCTCCTACAACTTTCATGAGACTGATGGATGATATTATGCGGCCATTCACCAACTAATTTGTAGTGGTATACTTGGATGATATCTTGATCTTCAGCCAGAGTTGGGAAAAGCACCTCCACCACATTTGACAAGTTCTCCAAACACTGCGGCAACACAAGCTGTGTGCCAGTTTGGAGAAATTCACTTTTGGCATGACCCAGTTTTAGTATCAAGGATACATTATTAATGAACAGGGGTTGCATGTGGATCCATCCAAGATCCAAGTCATTTTGGATTTGCTAGCCCCAACCACTCTGAAGAAGCTCTACAACTTTCTGGGTCTTACCAATTTCTACTGCACGTCCATGTTGGGGTTCTCTCATATCACCTGGTCTTTGAGTCAAGTCACCAAGGGAGGATCGAAAGAAAAATTATTTTGGTCTGAATCTCAACAAAAGTTGTTTGCAGAGTTGAAATATCACCTTTTCTCTGCACTAGTGCTCACATTACCAGACTTGCAACAACCACTTGAGATCGAGACAGATGCCTCTAATATGTTATTGGGGCAGTCCTTACTCAACAGGGGCATCCAGTGGCATATCACAATGAGACACTTTTACACACATTCTAGAAGTATCCCACTTATGACAAAGAGATGTATTCCATCATGGAGGCTTGCCGACAATGGAAGCATTACATTTTGGGGAAGGAAATGGTCATCCACACAGACCACTAACCCTTGTCGTTCATACATACTCAAGGGAAGTTGTAGAATGATCGCCTTCAGAAGTGGTCCACATACTTGCAATAGTTCCATCTGAATATCAAGTACAATAATGTAGCATCAATAATTTTCCAGACTGCCTTAGTCAACCACTGATCATGGCTTTAACCATCATGATCAACTCCTATGGGCAGAAGACTTCTAGTTAGCCACTTCTCTACAAAAGAAACCCAGAAGTTGGCCACACATACCATACACTCTTGGAGGGTCAATAAGTTCTATATTTTCACCTCTAGGATGCACGATTATGCCACCTGGGACAACTTTATGTTCCTTCAAGGGAGCATCCAAGATGATTTTGCAAATGCACTACAGTTAGTTCATTGGGCATTTTGAGGTCGAGAAAATAGTGTAAATACTGTAGAAGCATTTCTATTGGCTGAATCTTTAATAGGATTTCAAGTTGTACATAAAATATTGCACTACCATTGCCATTGCCAAACTTACCATGAAGAAGCAAGGCCTCTATACTCTGCTTCCTACCCCTAGTTGACCTTGGGAATCCATATACATGGATTACATGTCAAGCCTTACTTCTAATAAGCATGGAAACGATTTTCGTTTTGTTGTTGTCAATATATTCTTGAAGATGTCCATTATGACGGCTTGCAAGAATAACATCATAGCATAAGGTACTACTAAACTCATATTTGAAAGAGTGTGGGTACACTTTGGGATCCCATAGTCTATCATCTCAGATCAGGATAGTGGGTTCCTCAATACATTTTGGTCTAGTCTCTGGTTGATGCTGAACACCAAACTCACTAATTCCACAACTTTCCATCCCGAAATTGATGACCAGACAGAGGTCGTCAACAAGATGATCATACACATTTTGCACATGTACAACTAAAATCATCCACGCACATGGGATGAGAGCCTCCCCTATGTCCAGCACAACTATAACTAGGCTCTCAACAACTCGACCAACTACAACCCTTTTCAGGTGGGCTTGGGATTCCAACCACTGTGTCCCATTGATGTGGCCATACCATTGCAGCTACTCAGGCAGATTCGGCTAATGTCTAGTCTAAAGCCGACAAGGAAAACAACTTCATTGAGCACATTTAGCACATCTTCCAATAGTTGCATGACATATTGGATAGAGCCAATGCTAGGTACAAGCAGTGGCATGATCATCATCGGGTGCCACACAAGTTCTAAGAGGGCAACAAAGTTTTGTTACATTTGCAGAAGGAGCACCTCGTTGGGCCCCACCGCAAAATTCTCTCACTCCGATATGGGTCATACATCATTAAAAAGGTATAAAGGAACAATGCCTTTGAGCTTAGTATTTCACCATTCATTGGTCTACACCCAGTGTTCAATGTAGACCTCCTTCGGCTCTACTTTCCATCATTGTTGGACACATCCAACATTGCAAAACAAGTCACACTTACAGAGTTAAATCAAAACTACATGGAACCAGCCACAGTTGATAGAATCAAGGAAACACAAATCAAGAACACTCGATAGCAAAGGACCCAACTATATTGAGTTGTCAAAGTAGGCCAACTCATTTTCCAGGGCAGGTAGCTTACCAGGGACCAAGTTCAATAGGAGTTTCCTCATCTCACAGAGGAACTCAACGCAATGGGTACCATTGCTTCTTGAGGGGGGAGGAGTGATCTAGGTGGATATTGGTGGCCACCCTCTTATTCCACTTGGATCCCCACCATGTTTTCTTTCAATTTTTTCATTTTCCTTAATTGTAGCACAATTTACTATTTTTGACAATTTTTCGGGTCTCAAACATCTAGAGCCATTTTGAGGCCCTAAACGATGTTGTTTTAGAAAATCAGAGGTGGAAAATATGATTTTTCAACTTGATATTCACTATCAACATTTCGATTCCTCAAATAGATATTTCTAATGAGGTATCTTGTGCATCAAATGAAGATCGTATGCCAAGTTACGACTCTGAGAATTTGATGTACCAATTTATCCCAACGGGAACAATAGTTTGGTGTTTCATCTCCTAGGGTTAGGCTTTTGGATGTTTTCGGGTTTTCCATAATTTCTCAATAATAAATAGTCATTCAAGCCTCATCATAACATAGTTAACATAGTTCATAGGCATGTAGCTTCCACATCTCTTATCAGAGATAAGCTACCATCACCTGAGCTAGTTTAATTCCATTCTATATGTAAGCATATTTCAGGTCTTTGATATTAATGAAATGAAGGTTTTATTTATGCTACATATCTATCTTTATGGTTATATCTATAATTTGTTGTGTTCCTATTTAAATTTTTATCAATCATGAAACCATAAAGGTAGATCCCTGCGAAGAACCTTTGACCACATCAAATTCTAAAGATCTGCAATGTCTAAAAACATATACAAAAATTCAGGAAAAAAAGGTAAATAATGAAACAATATTCAAAACACCATGGGATGCCCTGATATGAGGGTAGACAACCTATTTCTTTGCAAAATTTGTGGTTGTTAGCACTGATCATATGAAAATCATACCTTCAAACAACAAGTATAACATCAAAAAACAAGTTACCTAAAGTAAGGTGTCCAATAGGTGAGTCGAGTTTCTCATCAATAATGACATCCCTTCGAAAGTGATTTGTTGTTACCTATCGGTTTAGCCTCTTGTAACTCATAGAGAGTTGTAATTAGTGGGAATGAATGACAACAAAATAACTTAGTGCATACGTCCCATTATAGGAATTTTTCTCTTGCCTTCATATCCCTCTCCCTCATTTATAGTTCATCAAAGTGGTTAGAATAGTTGAACCACTTAGGAAATTAATGATAATATATCCTCTAGCCTAATTTTTATTAGAGGTTGAGGTTGGAGTTCTAAAGGTGTAATTAAATAAATGTAACTTTAAATTGTTTGTTTGAGTTTCTAATAGATGGGCTCCAAAGGGTCACATATCCTTACACCTAGGCCCTAAAGGGTTTTTTACTGTGGTCTTTAACTATCTGGAAGATCGAAATCGGATCCTAGATGGAGGGCCCTATTTCTTCAACTCGACAGGACTGTATCTGAGAGCATGGGTAGAAAGATTTAACCCGGATAAGGAAGAACTTAGCTACGCTCCAGTCTGGATGAGGCTCTATTCGCTACACTGGGAATACTAGGAAGAAACATCACTGCAAGAAATAGGAAACAAGCTGGGCGAGTTCATCAAGGCGGTGGAAGATACAAAGTACTGCAGGTTCACTTCCTACACCCGCATACGCGTCTACATGGATCTCAAACAACCTCTGCCAGATAAGGTAAGATTTAGGCATGAAGATTCTGAATGAATATAAATGATAGATTATGAACATGTTCCATTTAGGTGTAGGAAATTCCATAATCTAGGACATTTGTTCCAGGACTTCCCACTAAACAGGAACATGCCCAATAGCACAAATGCAGACAATAAGGAAGCAAATGGGTTCACAAAAGTTGTTAATCGCTGAAGAGGTAACAAAAAACCCTCTACCAGTGGAAAATCAGATCTGGCTAATAAACCCAAAGCCCCAAAAGCTAATAGCTTTGAGGTCCTAGCCAATCTGGAAACGCAAGACCCAGCTCAGGAAATGCAAAAGGTCAAAGACTTAATTCGAGAACTACCAGAGGGCCCTTCGCAATAGTTACAGGACCCTCAATCTAATAAAATGGACACCCCTCTATCTGATCTGCAAGCTGAGGGATCTCAAGAAATGGAAACGGATACCCCGGAATCCAGTGCTAAGAAATCAAAGGAGACAGAGGAAGTCTTTCCAGAACCCCAGCTGATGGAAGAAGATCCCGAGAATATTGATATAGGCGAACTAGATATTCTTAGTCTGGAACTAGCTTGTTAGACCGGCAATTTTGACAAGATTCCAGAAAGGCAACTGGACAAACTGGAAGAAGTCCTGAAAAAAGCGCACAAGAAGCACTCTCTAGGGGTGCAAATTGGTAGTCCGTGGGATGGAAAGTTCATCACAAAAGACAGCAAGAAAAGGGGAAAGAAAACAACCTTAGAAAGAACCATCAAGATAGGCTAAGTTCTCGTGGAGTCAGGTCGATATGCGAAGCTGACAAAGTATTTCAATATCCACCCCAACCCTTCTCAATGAAGTTGATCTCCTGGAATATAAGAGGGCTCAATAGCCCCAGAAAAGGAAGACTCTTAAAAAACATGCTCATGCAGGAAAAACCAAATATTCTTTTTGTGCAAGAAACCAAATGCAATATGACATTTCTGGAAAAGATAGCAGCGAAAGTATGGCCCGGAGGGCAAGTCTCAGCGGTGGATGCTCAAGGAGCCTCTGGAGGCTTGGCAATTCTCTGGGACTCTAGACTCATACAACTCAGCAACATTCATGCCAATAAAAACTTCATTTAGGCAACCTTCCACTTACTTGGTACCAATACTCATGGTTACCTAACCAATGTTTATTTCCCACAGGATTTTCACCTAAAAGCAGAGATTCTAGATCATCTATCTACCCTCAACTCCAACAGACACTACCCTCTTTGGATAGCAGGAGGGGACTTCAACATGATTGCAAGAACGAAAGAAAAACAGGGCGGCCGAGACAATGGAATCCGAGATGGTCACTTACTCAAAGATTTCATACAGTCAATTTGGCTAATCGACCTCCCATCAAATAATGGTCTATTCACCTGGACCAATAAAAGAGAAGGAGCTCAACATATCACTTCAAGGTTAGATCGCTTCCTAATCTCAGATAATGCGCCTTATCTAGGAGGAGATCTTGTAACCTCTATCCTGCCAATATCAGGATCTGATCGCTGGCCTATTGAACTCCAATGGCATCGGCCAGGTAATACTTCTAAACGCCCTTTCCGCTTCGAGACCTTCTGGCTTACCCATCCAGATTTCAAGGATTTTTTCTGACAAACCTAGATCAAATTCCAACCCTCAGGGGGGTCCAAAATGGTTAGCTTCCAAAAGAAATTGCAATTCCTCTAAAAAGAAATCAAACAATGGAATCATACCACCTTTGGTAATATTTTCTCAGCCCAAGCCACTCTCAATCAGGAAATGAAGCAAATCCAGCAGAGGATCATCACAGAAGGACGTTCTGAGGATCTAGAAAAACAGGAACAGATCATTGAAGATCAACTTCTCAATAGAGCCCAGCAGGAGGAGATTCTTTGGAGGCAGAAATCACGAATTAGATGGCTCAAAGAGGGGGAGAAGAACACTAAGTTCTTTCACAAAACTACAGTGCAATGCAGAATGGACAATCTCATTTCCCACATTCAAAATGATCAAGGAGAACGAATTGAAACGCATGAAGGCATTGAAGAAAACTTTCTCCGATACTTTAAGAAAGTTCACCAAGAACTAAGCATTGACAGGCTTTCAGCCATAGAGAAAATCTTACAACAGATACCCAAACTGATCACTGAAGAGCATAATCTCCTTCTCCTCCAACCAATCCTATTGCATGAAGTGGACAACGTTGTCAAACACTTAAAAGCAGGTAAAGGCCCAGGCCCTGACGGATTTACCTCGGACTTCTTTCATCATTTTTGGGACCTCATTCAAATAGAAGTTTGGAAACTGGTTGAAGAATCATGGGCATTAATATGGATGTACCCTGGGTTGAATGCCACATTCATGGCTCTCATCCCCAAATCAGCGGAAGCCAATAAGCCTAACAAGTATAGACCGATAGCTCTTTGCAATATCATTTAAAAAATTGTTTCAAAAGTTATCGCCACTCGGTTGAAAACTCTGCTCCTTCTCATCATCTCGCTAGAGCAATCCGGCTATGTGGAAGGGCGTCAAATCACAGATGAAATTATTCTCATTCATGAAATAATTCACTCTCTGAAGCAAACTAAAAAGCCAGGTATGTTGCTAAAAATAGATCTATCCAAAGCTTTCGACAGTATCAGCTGGCAGTATATTCAAAAAATTCTTAATGCTTTTGGCTTTGATCCTTCGTGGACCAGATGGATCCTCAGCTTCCTAACTTCATCCTTCTTCTCTGTTCTTATCAATGGCATCCCCTCTGAAACTTTCCATCCCTCTAGAGGCATTAGGCAAGGGGACCCACTCTCACCATTCCTCTTTGTCATAATTGTTGAAGGGCTTGGTCGCACTATTAAATCTGCCACTCTCACTCGCGGGCTGAAAGGTCTCTCCTTCAACAACTCCCCCTCCTTCTCCCATCAGCAATTCATGGACGACAATATGCTCTTTGGGCACCCTTCAGTCCAAGAAGCTCGCCTCTTCAAAGATATGTTGTCTTCTTTCTCGGATGCTTCAGGTGCCCTCATTAATCGAGTCAAATCCCAAATCTTCTTCTTTAATGCTTCGATAGCCCGCATTCTAGGATTCACCATAGCAGGCCTCCCCTCCAAATATTTGGGCGCTCCCATGACAGCCTCTGCTCTCAAGCATTCCTCTTGGACAGACCTCTTAGGTAAACTTGAAGCCAAACTTTCTCTATGGACACACAGATCTCTGAACATGGCCAGTAGAGTTATTCTTATCAAAGCTATTCTACAATCTATGCCTCTTTATCTATTCTCTCTGCTGGCGGTGCCAAAATGGGTCATCAAGGCAATTAGGAATCTTCAGTGCAACTTTCTTTGGGGCAGCTCAGGCCACAACAGAAAATGGGCTCTGGTTAAATGGGAAAAAGTTTGTCTCCCCAAAAAAGTAGGGGGTATTGGGATTAGAGACCCTAAACATAGCAATACAGTAATGGGTGCCAAAATATGGTGGCGATGGTTGGCCCACCCTAACACTCCCTGGGCCTCGCTATGGATGGCTAAATATGCCAGTAACAGCTCGATTGAAGACAGAATTTGTATGTCGTAACTAAGTGCTGGATCCATCATATGGAACTCAACCATCCAACATAGGAATCTTATTCAACAACATAGCTTTTGGGAAATCAAAAATGGAGACACAGCCAGATTTTGGGATGACTCCTAGCAGCAACTCCCAAAGATCAAGGATCTTATGCAGGATCTCCCTCTCCCTCAGCAAGATCCTCATCCTCCAGAAACGGTCAAACAGTTTTGGAGCTCCTCCAACAACCAAAAGTATAGGCAATGGAAAGGGATAGATCAAATCATAAGAGAAGAAGGATATGAGGGAACAAAACAAATGCTCTCTGATGAACTAAAAAAGAGGCAAATTCCTGTAGCAGAAGGACCGGATATTCTAAGGTGGGGATATGATGAAAAGGGGACATTCTCCACCAAGGAGGCATATAATATCATAACTAAGGACAAAATCATAAAGGACAAATTATGGGATCAAATCTGGAGCTCTTCAATTTGGCCAAAGGTTTCCACATTCTTATGGTTGCTCTCTCACAATAGGATTCTCACATGGGATAACCTCCGCAAAAGAAACTTCTCAGGACCATACATATGTCCAAAATGTAAACAAGCGGAAGAAACAGCGACCCATCTACTGCAAAATTGCCACTTGGGAAGACAATTATGGGAAAAAGCCATCTTCAGATGTCAAAAAGATAACAGGGTGCAAGGTGACCTCAAAGCCACCCTTCGCAACTGGCAGCAATCACCTTTTCAAAGCAGGCTCCTAAACTTGCTCTGGCAACTCATTTCGGGTCTCCTAATGTGGAATATTTGGAAGGAAAGAAACAGAAGGTTATTCAAAAATCAATCTCAAACATCAGAGCAAATTTGGATAATCCTACATAGAAACATAAAGGAATCTCTCTCCATTCACGATTGGGCAGCCAAGGATTTTCCAACGGATCACAAAGAAAAATCCATATGGGACAACTGGCAAATCTCTCTACTACACAAGCCCAATTCTCATCTCAGGCATCCCAGCACGCAAAAAAAGACAACACTATGGACCCCTCCTCCTTTCAATCTGCTTCAACTTAATTTTGATGGGGCGTCCAAAGGTAACCCAGGACCATCAGGCTATGGAGGAGTATTCAAAGATCACTCAGGTACCCCTCATCTCACCTACCTCAGCTCCGAAGGATGGGATACAAACAATTTGGCGGAATTGGAAGGACTCTGGCAAGGTCTTGTTCTAGGTCAGACACACAATCTCTTCCCCCTTCTCTTTGAAGGAGACTCTCAAATCATCATAAACATGGCTACAAAAATTCTTCAAGGAGCTCCAATTCACAAAGTCAGTAGTAGCTGGAGAATGGTGCAAAGATTGGAACTCATCAGACAATGGCTTTCTCAACACCAGGCAATTGCCTTCCAACACACAGTCCGCGAAGGAAACAAACTAGCAGACTTTCTAGCCAATGTTGGAGTAGATCTGGAAATTGAAGCCTACTCAGGTCCAACGCTCAACATAGGTACAGGAGAACAAATCACTGAATTCAATAATCTGGTTGAGAAAGATCGGCCTCATTCTCAAGCAGTCAGCCTGGATGCGGGTGATCTCCAAGCCAAGCAGGTACACCCTCAGCGCGTGCCTGGCACGTTTCCTCCCACATGGCACCTGGATGGCCACCTGCATGCATTCAATCGACCCAATCTTAATGTAGAGGAATAAATTTAGGTTAATGTGCGACGGTATGAGGGTCCCTTCAGGCACTGAAGGTGCTCAGAAAACCACAGGCGCATTTATGCCTCCGATCTGGTCGATTATGGTGTCCAACAACGATATAATGGCTCAACTTCATCCCTGCCTTTGCCATTCTATGTCTCAGTGTTCTGGTCAGATTGAATGTTGGTTCTGGTTTTCAGAGGTCAAGCGTGCTGAGCTTGCATCTCCCCCATCCCCCATTTCTCATTCGTTCAGTTTTCACAGCCACAAGAGGGTGCTCGCAATGCCTCGCAGCCGACGTGTTCCGCGCAGGGGAGGTTCTTCGGCTCCCAAGGGATGAGCCCTGCATTCCCCTTCTCTGCTCATTATTCCGATATCATCAGCCTCTCTGTCTTAATCAGTCTAACTTTTCACTATAATCACATAAAGTTTATGTTAGTTTCCTCAAAATTGGTTAAAATGACCTGAAGAGTGTCCATGGTATTATGTGCACATATTTTAATTTGTAATTATATTCTTTCATAATGAATGGCTTTATCTTATTCTGATATTTATTTTATTATTTGATGTTGCAATACGCATCATATTTATTTACTAAAGGCATTATTGAACAGTCACTATAACAATACAGATTCTTTTCAAGTTAATTCAGAATGAGCAGAGGTAATAAGTTGTCGTTGCAATTCAAAAGGGAGCATATTGTTATTTACGTTTTTGATAAATTCTATGAATTTCAAATTTTCTAAACATGAATAATTGATTTCTTTTAGCTTGACTGCCCACTATAACTTAGAATAAATAATGAGATGGTTTTGAACAAAGTCAGAATTTTGATAAATCAAAGGAAGAATTTAAAGATTCATGAGGTAAAATGCACAGACAATTTCCTTCCAGGTACGCATTTACAAGCTCATTTTCATCTATTATTAGTTTCTCTTTTCCTTAGTTTATTTTTTATTCTTGTTCTATTTCATTTGCAAGTTTTAATTTTAATTTTGAAACTTGAAGTAAACAATGAACCCATTTCAAATTTGCAAGAGGTTCATTCATTAGAAAAATCAATAGAAATTTAAAACAGTATCGCAAGATTCATGTCAGAAACATTTCAACTTGATTTTGATATCGCTGATACTACAATGACTATATATTTGCAACATTCCCATCCCGATCATCTTCGTCAATTATTTCATTCCAATATCGCATCATTCATATCACAACCATTTGTATTGTAATATTTCATTGGAAGCAACTCTTAGCATTTTCTGATAACAAACTGCTGATGCAAGACCCTCGAATCTGTTACCTCACTCATTCTCTCATAAAATGCCATATCACATTTCGCATAGTAGAGGTTTTTAGTTAAATATACTTCCATTACCTTGAATCACCGATCTCCGATAATTGCCTTCATCAAAATTACGATGTCCACACAATTCCGGGCTCAATATGAAATTTAAATCAAGTTCATATAAAAATATCATGTCCATTATGGTACGAACATAATTTTAAAAGTACTGATGTCTTGGATCTGATATAATATTAAATTCTCATAATAAATCGATTGGGTCCATTCTTCATCGCATATCAGTTTATCAAGAATATTACATCCTGTACTTAATTTTTCCAATCTTCGATTTCATTTGAGGTTTAAAGACGGTCCCACCTAAGAGCCACATCATACATCGCATTCTCGCTATCGCAAGAATCATATTGGCATTTCCGACATGACTATTTTCCAATATCCCGATATGTCAATATCACAATTGCTTCATCGCATTTTTATTTATGCTCGCATCACAATTCCGAATATGCAATGTGCGATGTATGATGTGCAATGTGCGAAGTACAAAGCATGGCATGACTATCCCACAATTCTCGATATAAAATTTCTTCAATGTTGTGATCGCTCCATCTCATCGCATATATTCTCATCGCATGTTCTCATATCACAAATTTGCCATTGCAACCTCTGATGTGATAGACTCCAACACATGCCTCTATGCCATTAACATTTAATCGATATATTGCATATCAACAAATGTGAAATTTTGCAGATTAAAACTTAATCATGGTGAAGAATCATGTAATGTGAATCATCCAATAAGACATTGCGTTGTATGGAATATTTTAAAGCAATTTTGGGTAACCACTATGGTACTAAAGCAATTGCAACATATTTAAATCATTTTGATTTGTCATATATTTCAGTTTTAAATATATAATTTCATGATTAAATATGAAATTCAAGACCTCTCTATCTTCACATTTAAATTTTATTATCTTGGATTTGGTCTTAATTCTCGACAATTTATAAAAATCATGGAGTTTATATGGAACTTATAATATTTTGAGAACATTCATCACTGCATATTCTTATTCTCATTTATGATGCATTTGTTTTAATTTCGATTTCCTTGAACACAAAGCATTCCATTTTTACATTTTATTGCTTGTTTTAATTTAAATAAGATAAATAATGATTTTGGGTTATAGGATTTTTATTAGTTTGACTTCTTCATGTTTTTAAGGTTAACTAAGATAAGAAGTCACCTAGTATTTGAGAAACTGATACTTTTCAGGTAAGATCAAAAGCAATTATCCAATGGTAAGACTCATATACCCACTTTCAATAATTTCCATTTCATTACTTTAGTTTCAGTTTTGTTTTTAAATTTTATTGATATATAAATATGTTTTGCAGCTCTTCATAAAAGCTTTCAATCATCCGCCAGATCATATTTTGGAAGTCCTATACTCTTTTCTTGGTTTTATTTCAAGAAACAACGATAATCTTCGTTGAAACAGCTACACTAGGAAGTTTTTGAACCTTTAGTTTGTTTCTTGAAGCATTAATTTTATTAGAAAATTATTAAGATGATGCTTTGAAACAAGAAGATTGACATCAGATAGAAAGTTTTCATTGTAGCTAAATTTTATCATCACTGTTATCTAAAGCCTAAAACATTTACAACCCTATAAGGTATAATTTATCTCAATCTCGACAAAAGAAGAAATGATTACATGATTGCTTTCTTTTTATTTATTTTGTTAAGACATTAGTATAAACAGTCTTGATAGAATTTATCTTTTAAAGCTAGGATTTTCCATTCACTTTTTAACTTCTTTCATTTTTATTTTTCTTTGCTGATTTCTTTTCACACTTTAGCTTAAGAATTTTTTTCCTTTTGTTTTCAGTTTTGATTTTGGTGACTTTGCCATGATTTATATGGAAGGCCTTCTTGTTACCTAACAATGGTCGGCACGCATAGGGAAAAATTGTTAAGTCTACTATTAGCTTTTTCTTAAAATATCTTAATAAAGTTTGTTTTTCTTATTATAAAGGTAGATATACTTAAGGAACAGATTACAAAACAAGAGAAGTTGACAAACTATCATAAAATCTGAGAAATTTCTTTTTCATCAAAATTGTAATTATCTTGAGATTTCAGTACTTTATTAAGATCTTTCAAAACTCTATTACGAGTGAACAAAAGTTATTTTTAACCAATTAAAGACACTTTACAACAAAGCACCTTTAACTCTGAATTTTTCATTCTTAACTCTTAAGGAGTCAATGATTCACCCTGTCCCAAAGAGTCTTACTTTTCTAAAGTGTAATCCAAAAATATATTTAAACTTAAAAGATGATAAGTCTCATTATGAACCTACTTACCATGATCATAGGGGAAAATACACTGACATTACCAACACTGCTAAACAAACGAGGGTAATCACTTATGATTGCAAACAATTATAAGAGAAAGGGTCTCATCACGAGCCAGCTTGTTCAGTCCAATTATAACTGGTGAATAGTAATGTCAACTATTTGGCTACCAAACTAGGACAACGGATTTTAAGAGCTAAAAAATACAAAAAATAAATAAATAAACAAATATAAATAAAATAATCATATATAAATGGATTTATCTCTAGTTCAACAATTCTTAAATAGATGGGATTCTGAATCATTGATGATTAAAAGGTAACCCTCTCGAGACTATAGATGTTTGCTAGCAATAGTGGCTCCACTTGTGACAAATGAGTATATTTTAAAAGCTAAGCTGTAAAGGGATGCCTTGCTTTATCTCTACAACTAATTAAGGACTAATATAGAGTTTTGAGATATTTTAATTTATAAGGAGTTTTGTGAAAAATTACAGTAAGATGATTCTTGATTTTATTCAGACTAATGAATCAAGTCAAACATTTCAAAAATAATTCTCTCTTTTTAATTATTTCTACATTAATTTTAGGAAAATCTCATTCATATCAAACATAGATCACTGGTTCTCCCGTGTGTCACTATTGTTGTGGTAAAACAAAACCCCCATTTTTGACTTGTTTACTTCAAATAATGAGGACCCTTTCTATAAAAATTTTGGTTAAATACCTTTTAGGACTTTTATTACCTCACGATTATCTTAATTTTTCATTTTCTTTAGATTCTTGTTTTAATTGCTTTGTTGAAATTGATTTTTGGCAAGCTTCCCATTGATACTCCTTTTTCCTCATTTGGTCAACTGGTTTGTAAATGGCACTCCTTTGAAGTGTAATCATTTATGTCGCCTGAGTTAAAAATGCATAAAATATACAATATTCCAATTTTGCAATTAAATTAGTTCAATAATGCATTTGTTTTAAATATTAAACCCTAGTTAGTTATTACTAACGTTTTTCATTTTCTTACTTATACAGCCAAATCATGAAGCAATGGGATTTTAGTAACTTACTCCAATATTTCAAATAAATTACTAATCTCGAAAAATCAAAATGTAAAAATATTTTATTTTTTTTTCAAAATGGCTGTAGTTTAGATAATTGCGTAACTTAATTAAAATTTTCATTAAAAAATAAAATAATATACATAAAATAAAAATATATTATGCTATCGAAAGATCACATCGGAGTTTTTAATCGCAACATTTTAAAAAACCTGGACAATCTCATACTCCCGATCGCTGAACTCCCGATCATATTAAAAAAAAAAAAAACAAAAGAATATGAACCAAAGTCTTGTTATAAGTTTTTCTAATTTGTTTGAGTTTTGAAATCACTCATACATGTGAGTGAAATGAATAGGTATGGTGAGATAGTGTAATGTAGTATTAAAATAAATTAATATTTAATATTTAATTTTAAATTAACTAATGTATAAAATATAATTAATTTAATTATTATTTAGATTAATATTAAAATAGTTTATAAATGGTTGTCCACATGGGGTAGCTCAAGCGGAAATGGCCGTGGAATGAAGTCTCACCGAACCAGAAGTCTTGGGTTCAAATCTTGGGCTACCCTTCCCCCGTTGAGGGTACTTAATGGACATGTAAATCGGAGAGTCCCGCCCCAGCGTACAAAAAAAAAATAGTTTATAAATGGTTAATTATATTAGTTAGTTAGTTTAATATTAATTAATAAACAGTTTATTAAATAATTAGTTTAGTTTATAATTAATAATTAATTAGAATTAATTATTAGATAATTCTAATTTAATTTAAGATTAGATTTTTTAATTAAAATTCCAATTTTTAGCTGACCAACAGAGTTTCCAGAGTTATGCCAGAATTGACTTTTCAACTTTGGAGGCTCATAGTTTGAGGTTTACTTGACCAAATGAGGCCTAGGATGACTCATTGGAAAGATAAAATCAAGGAGAACATTATGAGGAGGTTTCACTAACAGATTTGGTCATTTATTGGGTCGAAAATTAGATAGAATATCAAGCTCCAAATTTTTAAAACAAAATCAATTTTATGAGTTTTATTTTTTGCATTTTCATTTTTCAAGCCTCTTATGAATGTAGATCCATTCGCCAATGATATCCTTGGACAATTAAACCATCCCAGACATTAATAGAAAACTTATATTTTATTTTCAATTATTTAATTAATTGCATTTGACTGGATTTGTTTTAATGCTAGAAATGACATTTTGATTTTATTGTTGCATCTTAATTTATTTTGATTTCTTTTTGAAGGAAAACAGTAGAAGAAATATGGAGAAAAAGATGTGAATCAATGAGGACACTCCAGCAATTTAAAATTGGAATTTTGAGCAAATAAAATTGATTGGGCAGATTCTTCTTCAACAAACTTTCCTCTCAAAAATACCTTTGGAAATATTATAAATGACAAATTGCAAAATGTAATTAGGGGGTTGCTCTCCTTTGCAATTTTGGACTTCTAAAAGCACTTTTGCAATAGGAATTTAGAGTTGTAGAGGGGAGGAGAGAAAATCTTAAATCTAAGGATTATTGAGTATTTTTACTTTGTATCTTGAATTATGTATGATGGGCTGAGTTTGCACTATTGATGATTTAGTTTTGAAAGCAGAAGTTCAAGCAATGTAAAGGACTGATGGAGACCAAGGTCAAAGAAATGGATGCAATAAACTGATATTTCTAATACTATTATTTCAAATATCAGTTTCATTTTTATGATAACAAGAATGTGTCATTTTATTCATGTTTGTGCACTTGTGTCAATATGGGTAATTTGTCTCAATGTTGTTATTATATATCTCTGCTCTTATGGATTAAATTCTGATTTCTGAGTGACTATTTACTCATAAATCTATCTTATAAAATTGATCTATTAAATAATAATGTGTTGTGAACTATTTTTGCATATTATTATTTAATAATTGGATTTACTGATTTGATAATCAATATCATTTTTGTGAATTAATTCCTGAGTGTTGTTGTTTTATTATTTCAGTTAAGAGGTCTCAATATAATGTGTTTCAATATTCACAAATGTTAGTTAATTGAACTACTTCATTAGCTTGATATTAACTAAAATCCAGACATATTTAAATACTTATCATTTAGTTATCTTGCTCTTAGTTGGGTTAGATCTATATCTGCCTAATTAAAATAGGATAAAGATAGTTTATTTTGTTTCATATTAGAATAAATTTGCATTTATATTATTTTCTACATTCTTTTAAGTCCTCTTCTCAAAGAGGCAAAATTTTAATTGTGGCTTGGCTGAACCCAAATCAACTTAAGGGTCATTCTCTTGTTCGATCAGCAAGAAGAAGTGATATGATATCCCTGTCTATTGGTAGTTGAAGAAATTATCATAAACCAATAGCGATATGGAAAAGGTAACTGGACCTAGTTAAACCAGTGAGAGCCACTACTCCAAACGGAAAAGGAGCTTCTTTAACGTCCGGACCGGGTGGTTATCCCCAAATGTTGAGGCAGACATTTTTGGCCCTCAACAATACCCGATCCCATGGATTAATGAACTTGTGGACAAATATTTCAGCAAGATTGACTTGAAGTCTGGATATCACCAGGTACCAATCAAGCCCTCCGATGTGTGCAAGACTGCCTTCAAATCCAAGGAGGGCCTTTTCGAATTGTTTGTTATACCTTTCGTATTGACGAATGCTCCTGCAACTTTCATGAGACTGATGGATGATATTATGCGGCCATTCACCAACTAGTTTGTAGTGGTATACTTGGATGATATCTTGATCTTCAGCCAGAGTTGGGAAAAGCACCTCCACTACATTTGACAAGTTCTCCAAACACTGCGGCAACACAAGCTGTGTGCCAGTTTGGAGAAATGCACTTTTGGCATGACCCAGTTTTAGTATCTAGGATACATTATTAATGAACAGGGGGTGCATGTGGATCCATCCAAGATCCAAGTCATTTTGGATTAGCTAGCCCCAACCACTCTGAAGAAACTCTACAACTTTCTGGGTCTTACCAATTTCTACTGCACGTCCATGTTGGGGTTCTCTCATATCACCTGGTCTTTGAGTCAAGTCACCAAGGGAGGATCGAAAGAAAAATTATTTTGGTCTGAATCTCAACAAAAGGTGTTTGCAGAGTTGAAATATCACCTTTTCTCTGCACTAGTGCTCACATTACCAGACTTGCAACAACCACTTGAGATCGAGACATATGCCTCTAATATGTTATTGGGGCAGTCCTTACTCAACAAGGGCATCTAGTGGCATATCACAATGAGACACTTTTACACACATTCTAGAAGTATCCCACTTATGAAAAAGAGATGTATTCCATCATGGAGGCTTGCCGACAATGGAAGCATTACATTTTGGGGAAGGAAACGGTCATCCACATAGACCACTAACCCTTATCGTTCATACATATGCAAGGGAAGCTGTAGAATGATCGCCTTTAGAAGTGGTCCACATACTTGCAATAGTTCCATCTGAATATCAAGTACAATAATGTAGCTTCAATGATGTTGCAGACTGCCTTAGTCGACTACTGATCATGGCTTTAACCATCGTGATCAACTCCTATGGCCAAAAGACTTCTGGTTGGCCACTTCTCTACAAAAGAAACCCAGAAGTTGGCCACACATACCATACACTCTTGGAGGGTCAGTAAGTTCTATATTTTCACCTCTAGGATGCACGATTATGCCACCTGGGACATCTTTAGGTTCCTTCAAGTGAGCATCCAAGATGATTTTGGAAATGCACTACAGTTAGTTCATTGGGAATTTCGAGGTCGAGAAAATAGTGTAAATACTGTAGAAGCATTTCTATTGGCCGAATCTTTAATAGGATTTCAAGTTGTACATAAAATATTGCACTACCATTGCCATTGCCAAACTTACCATGAAGAAGCAAGGCCTCTATACTCTGCTTCCTACCCCTAGTTGACCTTGGGAATCCATATCCATGGATTACATGTCAGGCCTTCCTTCTACTGAGCATGGAAATGATTGTCGTTTTGTGGTTGTCAACAGATTCTTGAAGATGTCCATTATGACGGCTTGCAAGAATAACATCACAGCATAAGGCACTACTAAACTCATATTTGAAAGAGTGTGGGTACACTTTGGGATCCCATAGTCTATCATCTCAGATCAGGATAGTGGGTTCCTCAATACATTTTGGTCTAGTCTCTGGTTAATGCTGAACACGAAACTCACTAAGTCCACAACTTTCCATCCCGAAATTGATGACCAGACAGAGGTCGTCAACAAGATGATCATACACATTTTGCACATGTACAACTAAAATCATCCACGCACATGGGATGAGAGCCTCCCCTATGTCCAGCACAACTATAACTAGGCTCTCAACAACTCGACCAACTACAACCCTTTTCAGGTGGGCTTGGGATTCCAACCACTGTGTCCCATTGATGTGGCCATACCATTGCAGCTACTCAGGCAGATTCGGCTAATGTCTAGTCTAAAGCCGACAAGGAAAACAACTTCATTGAGCACATTTAGCACATCTTCCAATAGTTGCATGACATATTGGATAGAGCCAATGCTAGGTACAAGCAGTGGCATGATCATCATCGGGTGCCACACAAGTTCTAAGAGGGCAACAAAGTTTTGTTACATTTGCAGAAGGAGCACCTCGTTGGGCCCCACCGCAAAATTCTCTCACTCCGATATGGGTCATACATCATTAAAAAGGTATAAAGGAACAATGCCTTTGAGCTTAGTATTTCACCATTCATTGGTCTACACCCAGTGTTCAATGTAGACCTCCTTCGGCTCTACTTTCCATCATTGTTGGACACATCCAACATTGCAAAACAAGTCACACTTACAGAGTTAAATCAAAACTACATGGAACCAGCCACAGTTGATAGAATCAAGGACACACAAATCAAGAACACTCGATAGCAAAGGACCCAACTATATTGAGTTGTCAAAGTAGGCCAACTCATTTTCCAGGGCAGGTAGCTTACCAGGGACCAAGTTCAATAGGAGTTTCCTCATCTCACAGAGGAACTCAACGCAATGGGTACCATTGCTTCTTGAGGGGGGAGGAGTGATCTAGGTGGATATTGGTGGCCACCCTCTTATTCCACTTGGATCCCCACCATGTTTTCTTTCAATTTTTTCATTTTCCTTAATTGTAGCACAATTTACTATTTTTGACAATTTTTCGGGTCTCAAACATCTAGAGCCATTTTGAGGCCCTAAACGATGTTGTTTTAGAAAATCAGAGGTGGAAAATATGATTTTTCAACTTGATATTCACTATCAACATTTCGATTCCTCAAATAGATATTTCTAATGAGGTATCTTGTGCATCAAATGAAGATCGTATGCCAAGTTACGACTCTGGGAATTTGATGTACCAATTTACCCCAACGGGGCCAATAGTTTGGTGTTTCATCTCCTAGGGTTAGGCTTTTGGATGTTTTCGGGTTTTCCATTATTTCTCAATAATAAATAGTCATTCAAGCCTCATCATAACATAGTTAACATAGTTCATAGACATGTAGCTTCCACATCTCTTATCAGAGATAAGCTACCATCGCCTGAGGTACTTTAATTCCATTCTATATGTAAGCATATTTCAGGTCTTTGATATTAATGAAATGAAGGTTTTATTTCTGCTACATATCTATCATTATGGTTATATCTATAATTTGTTGTGTTCCTATTTAAATTTGTATCAATCATGAAACCATAAAGGTAGAACCCTGCGAATAACCTTTGACCATATCAAATTCTAAAGATCTGCAATGTCTAAAAACATAAACAAAAATTCAGGAAAAAAAGGTAAATAATGAAACAATCTTCAAAACACCATGGGATGTTCTGATATGAGGGTAGACAACCTATTTCTTTGCAAAATTTGTGGTTGTTAGCACTGATCATATGAAAATCATACCTTCAAACAACAAGTATAACATCAAAAAACAAGTTACCTAAAGTAAGGTGTCCAGTAGGTGAGTGGAGTTTCTCATCAATAATGACATCCCTTCGAAAGTGATTTGTTGTTACCTATCGGTTTAGCCTCTTGTAACTCATAGAGAGTTGTAATTAGTGGGAATGAATGACAACAAAATAACTTAGTGCATACATCCCATTATACGAATTTTTCTCTTGCCTTCATATCCCTCTCCCTCATTTATACTTCATCAAAGTGGTTAGAACAGTTGAACCACTTGGGTAATTAATGATAATATATCCTCTAGCCTAATTTTTATTAGAGGTTGAGGTTGGAGTTCTAAAGGTGTAATTAAATAAATGTAACTTTAAATTGTTTGTTTGAGTTTCTAATAGGTGGGACCCCCCTTTGTTCCATAATAAAATTTATTTTATATGAATATTGAATCATAATAATAAATGATAATTATCAAATATAATGGCACAAAATAACCATGTTGTTATGCAATGGGCATCATTGATCATGAAAATATATGTTGGAATAAATTTCATTAAGCAAAAACGTATAGTCCCATAGAAATATCATCATCCTCACATATGAACGCTAAAATAAACATTACTTCCCTACAATAAAAGAAATCATTGTGCTTCCCAAATTAAATTTCCCCTTGTTTCTCCATATATATTATCATGATCGATGTGTAATAATATATGCTCCATAATATTTGTCAAAAAAACATAGAAAATGCATCATATAACACTCCCAAAATCCGTCACATAAATAGGAGTTGTAAACATATCCATATAAGTACACCAAAATGCCACATGTCCATGTAAAGCAATCCATATCCAGCGAACAGTAGTAGAAAAGAAATTACATCCATCTGCGCATCAACATGATATTAAAAGCATTCATTATCCATCACTTCAACCTATGGGATGGACAATTTTTGGTATTTTCTCTTCTTGGAAAGGGTGAGATGTCACTGAATGATAGGACCAATGAGAGGAATTAGACTTAGAAGCTTGTTCCTTCTATTTCTCATCATTGATAGTGGGCATAGAAGATTGGGCCACTTGCACCATGGAGCCTTGAAGATCATGTCGCATATTTCTATGGGAATTCCCAAGGGTGCACTAGAGTAGTGAGATACATGCAAAGGGTGTACATTGGGGAAGTACACAAAGCCACCTTTCATGATAAGGATAGTCCAGTGTCGTGCAATCCTTGAAAGAGTTCACTCAGATGTGTGTGGACCATTCTTGAAAGCCTCCATAGAAAAGCATAGGTATTATGTGATACTTGTTGATGATTTCTCATGTAAGTGATGGATTTTCTTCATGCAGAAGAAAGATTATATCTTCTCTAAATTTTTTGAATTTAAATCACTTATTGAGAATGACACTGGTAGGAAAGTGAAGGCTCTCAGGAGAAAACATAGTGCAGAATATGTGTCGAATGAATTTAATAACTTTTGTGCATCAAAAGGCATTCGACGGGAGCCAATGGCACCCCATAATGTACATCAAAATGGGGTGGCTAAAAGGAAGAACATAAGTATTGTGGGATATGCATGGGCGATGTTATATGATTATGGCATACCATTAGACTTGTGTGTTAAAGCATGCAACGCTATTGTATATGTGCATAACAGGAGTCCTCATCGGATTCTCAGAATGAGTACACCAGAAGAATACTTTTCAAGTAAGAAACCAGATGTGGCACACTTTATGATCTTTGGTTCATCAGTTTACTTTCATGTTACCAAAGATGCAAAGAAAAACCTAGAGTTGACAGCTAGCTTGGGCATATTTGTGGGATACACTAATACACCTCACAACTATCAAGTGTACCTTCCATCTTGTAGGATGATAGTTGTTCATAGAGAGGTGAAGTTTGATGAAGAGAAGGCCATGATATGTTCCCTTGAGAGGAATATTTAGTTACATTCAGATGAGTATCATTTGGCTCCTAAGGAAGAACCTTAGGATGATGTGCAACAACCACATGTAAAGGAGAAGAGAGTGGAATCACCCTCTCATGCAGATACATATAGATATGGAAGGAAATGCACCAGAGAAGCTAAAAGATTGATTCAATATCCTAGAGAGAATGTGGTATCGCCCACATCACATTGTAGGTAAAGGAGGTCACTAGATCGGTACACTAGCTACATGGATCTGATGAGCGAGAGTGTAGAGATTGATCCATCCTCTTTCGAAGAAGCACTGCAACAACTAGTGTTTGTTGATGCCATGGTAGAGGAGTATGACTCCATTATCAGGAATAATTCTTGTAAAGTTGTCCATGGCTAGAGGACAAGTCACTGTTAGGTTCCAAGTGGATATACAAGGTGAAGCAAGAAGAAAATGGGAGTTTCGAGAAACACAAGTACATATGTGGCCAAGGGGTTATCTCAAGTGGGGGGAATTGATTATGAGGAGACCTTTTCTCTAATAGAAAAGTACTCTTCAATCATATATATTCTAGCAATATCAGCACAAATGGGATGGAAGATACATCATATGGATGTGAAGACAACCTTCCTCAATGGAGTGAATGAGGAAGAGGTGTACATTGATTAGCTTAAAGGATTTGAGACCATCAACAGAGAGTCACATGTGTGTAGACTCAAGCGAACATTGTATGGATTGAAATAATCACCTCGTACTCAGTACACTAGGATCGATAACTATTTCACCAGGTTGGGCTTCCCCAAAAGTGGAGTATACGAAAAATTTACCATATTGTGGTTGAAGGTAAATTATTGTTTATAGTATTATATTTCGATGATTTTATTCTAACAAGTGATGAGAAGCCAGTCAAATATTGCAAAGAGGATCTTGCAAGAGAATTTGAGATGAAGGACTTGGTGCTCATGCATTATTTCCTTATTATGGAAGTATGGCAAGGAGATGGGAAATTGTTTGTCTCTTAGGGCAAGTATGCCAACGTGATACTGAAGAAGTTCCACATGGAAAGCAGCAGATCCATGGATACTCCTCTAGCATGGAATTGGAGGAAGGAAGATGTTACTTCAAGTCAAGTGGTAGAGGATACTATTTACAGAGAACTTATGGTTTCACTTATGTATTTGGTGAAGACATGACCACACATGTAATTGAATGGAGCTAAAAATGTGTTCATATACCTCAAAGGCACCACTCAGTTTGGCCTTTGGTACAGATAGAGAGATTGAATGAATTTTCATGGCTTCACAAATGCAAATTAAGAAGGGAGTCCATTAGATAGGAAGATCACATCAGGGGGAATCTTCAATATTGGGTCAGTGGCAATTTCTTCGTACAACAGGAAGCAGATATTAGTTTCACTCAGTTTAGTAGAAGCAGAGTACATGGCTTCTAGTAAAGCATATTTTGAGGCTATCTGGATGAGGAAGATCCTCGTTGGGTTATTTGGTCAGTAGATGGATCCTACAGTGACTTACTATGATAATCAGAGTTGTATCAAACTCTATGAGAATCCAGTTTTTCATGATCGGTTCAAGCATACCGACATCCTATATCACCATCTATGAGATTGTGTGTAGAGGAGAATCATGTTGCTGGAGCAAATTCCTGCAGAGGAACATGATGCATACATCTTGACAAAGAAACTGTTAAAAGGAAAATTCGAGGCAGTATTGGGGTATCTAATAATTCCTCTCTTGTTGAGAGGGAGTGTTAAAAGTGGAAACAAGAAAATATTGATTTAATTTCCCCTTGAATTAAATTAGAATAAAATTGTAATTCCACGTCATAAAACAACAAGAATGTGTGAACTAGGTTAATTTCACTTAGTTGGCTCAAATTTTCACTTAGCTGGCTCAGTTAATTTTATCTTAGGTATAACTTGAGTCATTTGATTTAGTTACTGGAGAATCCACAGTAAAAACTATTTTTCGTCAACGTTTCAAATCCCAATTGGGATCCATCATCAGGACTCCTTGAATGCTTGATAGTAGAAGAGCTCAATTTAGGGATTAAATAGTAATGAGGAAAGAGCTTAATTTAGGGATTAAACCAATTTGTTTCTTTCCTCATTACTATTTAATCCCTAAATTAAGCTCTTCTACTATCAAGCATTCAAGGAGTCTTGATGATGGATCCCAATTGGGATTTGAAACATTGACAAAAAAAGGTTTTTACTGTGGATTCTCCGGTAACTAAATCAAAAGATATAAACCACAGATCTCTTAAATCCATAACTTGAGTCATGTAGAGTGTCTCCTACTTTATAGGGTCCCTGGTTGAGTTTCTTTTGAGCTGTTATTAATTAATTTTGTGTAATTGAGTTAAATTCATTTAAACTAGTTCCAACTGATAAATGAACTAGTAGGAGGTCAAACAGTGGGGTGTTGCCTCATATGTTCAACCAGTTAAATGATGATTCACCCATAAATATCTCATGCATGTCAGATCTGAGAGTTACCCAGTTGAGAGTGGATTTCAAGGGTAGTGTACTATCAGTTGTATAATCATCTAAATTTTACAGGTGGTGCATGTAGTAGAGGAATACATTTGAGGATTGTCTAATTCCAATTGAGGAATTTCCCTCATTAATAGGGGATAATTCCCAAGGAAAAAATGAAAGGAAATAGGGACTTGGGAAAGAAACAAATTGGTTAAGTATTGGTCTAGGCTTGTCTAGGAAGAAGTGAGATAGATAGAGATAGCACAGAGGTTGCTCAGGCTTGAGAAAAGAATTGTAATCATCTCATATTGTTTGACTAATCCAATACACATATAGTAGGGTTTTTTAGTTATGGCTTTCCCCCGGAAATCATTGTGCAATGTGTTGATTGAATTCTTTCTCTTGTATGCTTCATTATTTCTCAATCTATTAATTGTTTCCACTAATGAGTAGAGTAGATTCAAGTCTTTTGTTTCAGAAATTTTCATAAGAAGTTTCAATATACAAGGAATTTATACAAGGACAACTCCCTTCACATTGTAAATTGTGCATTCCTAGATCACAATCACTCAAACCTTGTTGCTTACATTTTCTTGTTGCACAAAGCCTTAATCAACCCTACCTTATGTTGCGCATTGAGCACTCCTAGTTAATAGTGAGGCCTCCTTTGGCTACTTTCAATGGAAACCTACACAATACCAAGGCATCCCTCCTTTCATTGTGCATTGAGAATTCCTAGGGCATAATGACCCAACTTTGTGTTGCTTACCCTTTCCCTCTACACAATTCCTTAATCAAATTTTCCTCCATTTCACATTACACATTCTCAGTGGACGGTTGGGCCATTTCAAGACCCATGCAGTGGAAACCTACACAATGCTAAGAGTCCCCTCCTCAATCATTGTGCATTGCGCAATCATGGTGCCCAAGCTTGTCACCTTTCCTCCCGGACTTCCCCTATGCACAAATCCTTAGTGATCCTTCCATTAATTACATATTGTGCAATCCCAGTGGATAGTAGGTCCATTTTCGGACCCTTGTGGTGGAAACTTGTGAAACACCTAGAGTCTCCTCTTCAATCGTTGCGCACTATCCCATCATAGATAGCATCTTGCATGAGAAAATTCAAGGTAGAATAGGTGATTTTTGGACAGATATTTTCTTTCCATCAATAAGTTTTATTTTCATGTATTACTATCTTAACATGGCAGATAATATTCAAAGAGGACATTAGGAGGGGGTTTCAAAAGGAAACATGTGGAGATAAGACACACAGGTGTTGTCATGTAGGAGTAAAGGAATCTTGGACCATGATAGAGAGATGACAACTCATGTTGACTTAGAAGGTTCCACTACTATAACCAAAGCCTTTGGAGGGTGAAGATAAAGTACAAACATGCCTTTATCATGAAGGATTAAAGACAAAGAAACAAAGAGAAGAACTTAGCATTGACATATTAGCTCATGTCACAGTCTCCAAATTGTAACTCTTCAAAGTGTCAATGCAAGAATGTTGTTTTGTCCCATGTATTTTTGCTACATTACAGGTTAAATGTAATTATGTAATTTCAAAAAACGGAAATATAAAATGTTTGGAAGTCCAAGGGTCACACACGAAATGTGAAGATTCATTAGGAAGCCCAAGAGTCATGTAGGAGCTCAAAGGTCATATGGGAGATCAAGATTCATGAGGGAGTTCAAGAGACATGGGAGGTGAAGAGTCACCCCACTTGTTATAAAGAGGCCCATGTCTCAAGAAAAATCACTTTTAGCCCTGTCTTCTCAAGCATAGCATAGGAGAGAATATCATTCATTGGAGGAGAAAGTGGTGGCTCAATGTTCTACTATTGGGGCTAGTGATTCATCACTATAATTGTGTATCTTGGAACTTTCACTTAATATTTGAAGCTATCAAAGTCGACACACTTTCATGCATTATCGTCGATGTTGTAAGACTATTCTTTTAATGTTTACAATACATGTTTATTCATATGTATTAATGACAATGAACTATTTTGCTATATTTATTACACATCTTGTTTAATGGCGCATCTTACATGCTTTCATGATCATTTTTACTTTTTAAAACAAATTACGGATTACTAATGATTCTTTCTATGCTCCCATATGTATTTACTAGAATAATACAATTAATTTTATCTTAAAGGCTCACTCTTTCTAATGATGATGATGGTGGTGGTGGTGGTTAATGTCCATTAAGACCCAATTGGTTTATCGGACCTATAATTTCTTAGTTTCTAGTTGTCTGGCTCCTCGTCTTTCTTGGCAATATTGGTGTTGTAGCTTTCTTTTTTTTCTCTACAGTCTTCCAACTTTCTTTATCTCACATCTCCTTCATCTCTTCTGGCTCTTGGCACATTAGTGTCTTAGCTTTGCGATCTATTGTGTTCATCCTTTTGAAGATAGTCAGAGAAGAAGTTTGGTCTAGGAGATATGCTTTGCTATTAAATGAATATTTATTTTGTGCGGTATTTGAATCCTCATAATTGTTGATGCTTGAGGTGTTGTTGAGTTCAGTCTTTTGTTGTTGGGTAGGCCTTCCCCCCTGCTTTCCTTGAGAGTTGTTTCTTTCTTGCCCAATTTCTTGTGATTTAGATTTTTCTCGAGAGTATTCTTCTTTGATGACAATGTAGTGTTGTTTTTGTGCTCCTTCCCACCATGTAGATCTGTGGTCATTTTTTCTAGCAGAATTTGTTTTGGAGGCTTTTGGGCAATTTTTGGTTCGGTGGCCCGTCTCAGAGCAGAATTGACATTTGAAGAGGACATTTTCATAATCAAGCTTCTGGTTCCACACATAGTCTTTACTTGTTAGGTGTATTTCAGCTGGGAATCTGGTGCTGAAGTCCATTTCCACATAGATGCGTGCATAGGTGGTTCTGGCATATTTCTCTATTTCTAGGCACCTGCAGTAAAATTTCCTAATTGCATTTTCAATGGATTTTAGCGAAGAGAAATTCCAGAGATGCAAGGGTAGGTTTGGAAATCTCACCCAAACTGATGTGGAGGTTATGATTGTTGCTCAGGGATCGAATGATGGGTTCCATGGCCTCATGAATAGGCCTGATTTTTCCCATCCATGGAAGAACCTTGTATGCATTGCAATTGTATGTTTCATAAGGTTGACTTAATTTCGTATCTCATAGTATATGTTTCCTCTTGTATGTGTTAATTACATTCAAAGAAATCCTTAAGTGTAAATGGCATTTGGGTCTTTATTTCGAATGGAGCTCCTATCCCAAATGGTGTGAGGTCTAATTAGGACTTCATACCAGGGAGACCCCTGTGTTAGCAAACTTTCAAAACTGCCAATATTTGGTTCTAGAAGGAGGGATAGATGACAACATGATCCTATTGAGTCTAATTTTAATATTCATCTTGAAATGGATCATCTCGAAATGCTAATCTCGAGATGCTTTTCTAAATAAATTGATATTACAATCCCCATGAAAATTATTCATGACTTGTCTCAGTTTAAATTTGACTGTGAGGGTGACCTAACTGTACTTGGACATATGATTCAATTTTTCCATTTTTGTATTTCTAATGGAATAATTTGTAAGGATTGCATGGCTAGATTGTTTGCCCTCACACTTGAAGGTTGTGCCAAGCATTGGTATCATACATTACTAGTTGCTTCTATTCACTCATTTCACAAACTTATTAAGGATCTTTGTGAATCTTTTGATAGGTATGACTATGAAGATGTACATAAAAGGATCAATCATCTTTGAATGAAACCCAGTGAATCATTAGAGTATTTTCTTGATCGATTTCTTCACCTTTTCTATGAATTTTCTGAAGAAGATGTGGATTGGGATTTCATGAGTGACAAGTTCCAATGTTTGGCTCTAATCTCCTTGAAACAAATTGAATCTGAATCCTTGGTTGATTTTTCCCTTTCAACTTATATTGATAATGAGGCACCTTAACCCTCAGAGGAGGAATCTACTTCCCCTTTTGTTCCCTATCCTCTTCCTTTTTCATTACCAAACAAAGTGGTCCCTTATATCGATGTTGACATTGGGAAATCTAAAAATCAAATTGTTGATCAATTTATCCCATCTTCATTACCTTCCCATAACCAATATCTTATATAGAAGAGATTTGAATTTTCTGGCACATTCATAGAGCCTGATGTTAAGCTTGATCCCTTGGTTTCCCAAGATAATATTAATGTGCATATTAATCTTGAATATGGTTTGATTGAAAAAAAAAAATCGTCTTCAAGGGATACATGTCATTCTTTATCATTTACATCTCATGGTTCCTTGTACCTCGATTCGTTTGCTCAACTCAATCCACCAGTAATTACTCTTGATACTCTTGATTCTCAATCTGTTGGTTTGAGTAGTGATAAGGTAGTAGGTGGTCACATTTCACATGTAAAGGAGCAAAATAATGAAGAAACTCTTAATCTTGATTCTCGATTTCTAATTATTTTATGTCAAAATTTTTAATTTTTGTAACTGGGGTAACATTCCAACTTTTACAACTAGAATGACCTAAATAATGATTTCGTTAGATTCCTTTTTTTTAGAGGACCAAAATCGACCTAAATATCACCCAATTTGGTCAAGCAGAAGTTGAGTTATGAATTATTTTACTCATACATTTATTATGGGATGGGTTGGCCCTAACCACATGACTAACTGCTTAGGTCAACCTTAACCCCAAGTGAACCCTTAGGAAAGCCTATAAATAGAAGAGACCTCAAGATCATTTGGACACATCTTCTCTCCTCTTTTGTCTTCGTTCGCATAGGTTCAATAGAAGGAGTTCGATTAAGGGTCTGAAATAATAGGTGAAAGGTTCACTCACGATTAGGGTCTTTTGACTCTCGGTTGTTGGCACAAAATAGAAGTTTTATGTCCACAATCATAGGCACAGAGTAGGAAAGAGAGTGACTCTAGATTTTTGGTCACTTGTAGACAGTTCAGTGAGAGCGACTCTGGGTTCAAAGGCAAATCAGAAGGTTTTGGTCCCCGGTCGATCACACAAAGTGGCCTTGGGAGTGACCTTGACATCTCTGTCACTCACACAGTAGCAGTAAGGGAGAGATTTTGGCTTTTAGATATTTAGTGCCGCATTCACTTGCATCAAGACCCCATGAGAGTGACCCTGCAGTCACAATCGCTTGCATACAGTGACCGAGAGAGCGACCAAGGAGTTTCAGTCGTGACGAGGGTGACCAAAGTTCAAATATAAAATTTAACACCATGCATTCAATTGACTTCAATGATATGGTAGATATAGGTTTCTCTCTGTTGTTATATACATATGTAGATTTGTATATATGATTTGTTAGTTTCCATTGATAGCAGTGCTCAGCAGTGTTCGGCACAGTCACAGTAGTGTATAGCAGTTGTGTTGGGTTGTGTTATATTCTTTCCACGTAGTTAACAGGGGGTTTGGGGGGCACCCGTAACCCCACTTTATGGGGTCCGGGGTAGCGCCCTGGAAAATTTTGGTTTTGGACTCTATGTTAGGTTGGGCAGACCCACCTATGGTTTTGTGCATGATTTTCACACGTGTTTTTTAGACGCGATGGTTTTTTGGTCCATGGCATTGGACGCGATGGTTTTTGGTCCATGGTATTAGACGCGATAGTTTTCGGTCCATGGTATTGGATGCTTCGGCATGTATAAATATGTATTATAACATTGAAAGGAACATAATGAAAAATCAAGCTACTAGTCTTGGTTTTGGGATCGAGTGGGAAAATCTCTGTGTATATGTGTTTTATGTGTTATGCTCTCACATTGTTTATTTTTCTGTGTTTTAGAATTCATATGCTAGTAATTTTTGTATGGGGTTCAAACCTACATTTGGTATCAGAGTTGTTTTTGGCTTCAAGGGGACGCCTTTGTTGCTAAGGGGTTTCGCTCGGGCCTATGGTAGACCCTGTTCAATGGAAGATCTACGAGATCAATTTTGGTGGTGAAAGAAGATGGCGAGTGGTGGAAAGATAGATATCAAGAAATTTAATGGTCGGAGTTTTGAATTGTGGAAACTCAAGATGGAGGATTTGTTGGTAGATAAAGATCAGTGGATCGCAGTAGATCCAGGTACTAAACCAACGAGAGTGACCGATGAGGAATGGAAGAAGTTGGATCAGAAGGAAAAGAGCACAATACGATTGTGTGTATTAGATTCAGTATTGCTAAATGTATCAGGGGAAGCTACGGCAAAGGCTTTGTGGGACAAGTTAGGGACTTTGTACCAATCTAAGTCTCTGGCGAATAGATTGTTCCTGCGGAAAAAGCTGTATAACCTGAGGATGAAAGATGGAGACTTGGTGACAAAGCATCTAAATGCATTTAATATTGTGGTAAGTCACTTAGCATATGTTAATATTAAAATGTCAGATGAAGATAAGTGCATCATTTTGTTGTGTTCTCTACCTGATTCGTGGGATAGTCTGGTTATTGCAATAGGTAGCAATGCAACTGCCTTGCATTTTGATGAAATAGTCTCATCCTTGTTGACAGAGGAGATGAGATGAAAAAAAATGGAGAGACAAAATGGCGACGCCTTGTCTGTACGAGGGCGGACCCAGAACAAAAAAAAAAAAAAAAAAAAAAAAAAAAAAAAAAAAATCGATTGGGAGATCTAAATCTTCAGGAAAACCTGTAAAGGTGGTGTACTAGAAATGTGGAAAGGAAGGGCACTACAAAAGGGACTGTAAATCTAAAGCTCCTAACAAAGGAAAGGGATCTGATGAGGTTCCTTCTTTAGAGGCAAAAACCACCTCAGATGAAGGTGGGGATGTGTACTTGGCTTCTTCAAGTACACACGTACATCATGAGGCATGGTTGATTGACTCAGGTGCATCCTTTCACTTCACTCCCCATAGAGAGTGGTTCTGCGACTATGATAAATATGATGGTGGCGATGTCTTCTTGGGGGATGACAGGAAGGCTACAATCATTGGTCGTGGAAAAGTAAAGTTGAAGTTGCAAGGTGGAAGGGTTAGAACACTTCCAGGAGTTCTACATATTCCTGCATTGGCTAGAAAGCTAATTTATGTAAGCAAGATGGATGATGTAGGTGTAAAAATAATGTTCAAGAAGGATACCTGCAAGATGGTTCAGGGAGCATTGGTATTGATGTGGGGATTTTCTAACTAGAACTCTATACAAGCTGCAAGATAGCACTGTTGTTGATGGGTGCAACAGTTCTACGGTTTCTAAAAGTGGAGTAGAAAATCTAGTCGTCTCTAGAGAGAGGACTATGCTGTGGCATCAAAGGCTTGGACATATTGGGGAGAAGGTCCTTCAAATTCTTCATGGTAAAGGTATGGTAGAAGGTATGAGTAATATAGCTCTGGATTTTGATTTCTATGAAAATTGTGTATATGGGAAGTAGAATCGAGTGAGTTTTCCCTCTAGAAGTAAGAGGGTGAAACAGATATTAGAGCTTGTGCACAGTGATGTGTTTGGACCTGTGAAGGTTCCATCACTGGGTAAGTCTATGTACTATGTATCATTTATAGATGACTTCTCAAGGAATACATGGACGTATTTCTTCTTACTTTAAGAAGAAATCTAAAGTCTTTGACAAGTTTAAATAATTCAAGGATCTGGTGGAAAACGAGACAAAGAAGAAGATAAAGGTGTTGAGGAAAGATAATGGTGGAGAGTTTTGTAGTAAGGAATTTGAAGAATTCTGTAAGAAGTGTGGTATAGCATGACAGAAGACTACTCCATATACACCTGGGAAAAATGTAGTTGTAGAAAGAATGAATAAGATGTTGATGGAAAGGGCAAGAAGCATGCTAAGTGGTGTCGGGTTAGGACAAGAATTTTGGGTAGAGCTAGTGGATACCACATGTTACTTGGTCAACAGGTTACCTTCATCAACATTGGAGGATAAGACTCCATAAGAGGTATGGACTGGTAAGAAACCCTCTCTTTCACATCTAAGGGTATTTGGATGTGATGCATATGTACATGTTCCAAAGAATAAACGAACCAAGTTGGATAGTAAATCTGGAAATTGCATCTTTACTGGGTATAAGGATGGTTTGAAGGGTTATAAGCTTTGGAACCCAGTAACAAGGAAGGTTGTGTACAACCTAGATGTGGTGTTCAGAGAGGTGAAAGATGTTATTAAACATGAATTCCAACCAAAGGAACATGAGAAGATAGAGTTTGAGCTAAAGGAGGAAGAATCGAACTCTACAGCAGAGGAGGAATCAAAAAATGAAGAGCCACAAACTTCGGGTGTAAGAAGATCAGTTCGAGAAAGAAGGCAACCAAAAAGGTATAGTCCATCTTCTTTCTTTTCAAATTTTGCTTTATCTATTACTAATGATGATCCTAGAACTGTGAAGGAAGCAGGGGATTCAGAGGATGGAAAACTCTAGAAAGATGCCATGGTTGATGAAATGGAATCTTTTCACAAAAATGAGGCTTGGGATCTGATGGAATTGCCGGCTGGAAGGAAACCCATTGGCAGCAAATGGGTGTTCAAGAAAAAGACAAATGCAGAAGGAAAAGTGGAGAAATACAAAGCTCGGTTGGTAGCAAAAGGTTATTCCCAAGTGCAGGGAATTGATTTTGGTGATATTTTTTCTCTTGTTGCCAAGGTAACTTCTATTAGATTACTTTTATCTGTTGTTGCTGCTTTTGATTTTGAGGTAGAACAGATGGATGTGAAGACAACATTTCTTCACGGGGATCTGGAAGAGGAATTCTACATG
Organism: Pinus taeda; assembly: GCA_000404065.3. Taxonomy (NCBI): domain Eukaryota; kingdom Viridiplantae; phylum Streptophyta; class Pinopsida; order Pinales; family Pinaceae; genus Pinus; species Pinus taeda. The sequence continues at coordinate 85,094 of APFE030491050.1, read as the reverse complement.
AAGAAACCTAAAGGCTTTGCAGCAAAGAGTAAGAAAAAACTAGTATGCAAGTTAAAGAAGTCTCTGTATGGGTTAAAACAGTCACTAAGGATGTGGCATTAGAAATTTGATACATTTATACGGGGACTTGGCTTCCCCAGAAGAAAAGAAAATCACTGTGTGTATTTTAAATTAGTTGGTGACCATGTTATTTATCTGGTATTGTATGTGGATGATATGTTGTTGGTTGGAAATGACAAAAATTATCCAGGATTTGAAGACCCAATTGTCCTCCAAATTCGACATGAAAGATCTTGGTGCTGCAAACCATATTTTGGGCATGGAAATTAAAAGATATTGGGCAAAGAGGAAACTCTAGTTAAGCTAGAGGAAGTATGTCGAGACAATATTGCAGAGGTTTAATATGCAGGATAGTAAATTGGTGAATGTTCCCATTCCTGTAGGTGTGAGGTTATCTGTTGAACAATGTCCCAAGACACAAGAAGAGGGAGAGGACATGTCCCATGTTCCATATGCAAGTGCAGTCAGTAGTCTGATGTATGCAATGGTCTGTACTAGACTAGACATTGCACATGCAGTGGGAGTATTGAGCAGGTTTATGTCAAAACCAGGAAAGGAGCATTGGACAACAGTGAAGCGGGTTTTCAAGTATTTGCGTGGCACTAGTGATTATGGTCTATGCTACCAAGGAATACCAAGATTGGATAGAGTATTGGATATTCATGGCTTTGTTGATGTAGACTGGGCTGGAGATCTGGATCAAAGAAGATCTACAAGTGGGTATGTGTTTAACCTATTTGGAGGTGCAGTCAATTGGATGAGTAAGAAACAATCTGTAGTGGAACTATCAACTACAGAGGCATAATACATGGCAGCCACCCATGCAAGTAAGGAAGCATTTTAGTTGCAAAGATTGTGTTCAAGTATGGGGTTAGTACATAAAGCTATAAGGATAGACTCTGACAACCAAAGTGCAATTTTCTTGACAAAGAACCCTGCATATCATTCAAAAACAAAGCACACTGATGTTCAATATCACTTTGTGAGGGATATGATAGAAGACAAAAAGGTGTTGCTGGTAAAGGTGGACACTTTGAAGAATATTACAGATGCATTGACAAAATTTGTGAGCTTTGATAAGTTCTCTTGGTGTAGAGAGACAATGGGCATTTCAAGGCTGGGAAAATGACTAAGCTCTCTTGTGGCCCCCATGGAAAGAAAACAACAAGTGGGAGAATGTTGGGTTGTGTCATATTATTTCCACGCAGTTAACAGGGGGTTTGAAAGGCACCCGTAACCCCACATTATGGGGTCCGGGGCAGTGCCCCATAAAATTTAGTTTTTGGACTCTATGTTAGGTTGGGCGGACCCACCTATGGTTTTGTGCATGATTTTCGCACATGTTTTTTCTGACGCGATGGTTTTTTGGTCCATGGTATTGGACGTGATGGTTTTCGGTCCATGGTATTGGATGCTTTGACATGTATAAATATGTATTATAACATTGAAAGAAACATAATGAAAAATCAAGCTGGTAGTCTCGGTTTTGGGATCCAGTGGGAAAATCTATGTGTATATGTCTTTTATGTGTTATGCTCTCACATTGTTTATTTTTCTATGTTTTAGAATTCGTATGTCGGTAATTTCTGTATGGGGTTAAAACCTACAAGTTGACATCAGTTTGTGACAACAAATTACAACCATCAATATGAGGGTTATTATTCCTAACATGATTAGACTTGTTTCATAGATATCAATGTCTTTTTTTGCATAGACAAAGTTATGGATCATTATACGCTCTTTTACTACATCATTTGATGACGATCTAAGAAGAGGAGGATTTGTAAGGGTTTTCCCCATAGTGGGTTTTACGCTGGTCTTGGACCAATCCTAGTGTCTCTATATGTGTGCATGCTTTTCTTCCATTGTTCCTTTTATGTTTTGCTTAATTGATGATGTTGGTGATGTTGTTTCTTTCTATATAATTGCATATGTTGATGTATAATAGTGTAGATCTGAGTAATGCAATCATGATAAGGGTTGAACTCAATGTATTAATGATTAAATGAAATTATTAAAGCAAAGAACAATTTCTCCCTAAGAAAATTTAACATGGTATCATATTTGGGTTGAAGAAAATTCATGGAGATAACCAAAATGATGACACCTTTGATGGAAGCAACAAGACGATGGTGGAGACCTGAAAGAATTCGAGGGTTTGAATAAAACCCTAGGTAACTTGATTATTAGGGTTTGATGCAATCTATGAGGTTAGGGTTGGAGAGAACCCTGGTTATGGAAAAGACTTGATATTCGATGGATGAAACTCTAGCATGGAGAGCGGGAGATCTGATGAAGCCCTAAGGTGACATTGGTATATGGATCATGGACATTCATGGCTCTTGAAGATTGGTTCAAGAAGGAGAGGATCACCTCTCATTGAAGATAAATATTTCTTGACTTATTATGCTTATTACTTGTTAGACTTATGGATCTAATGTTTATTGTTTGTAATTCCTATATACGTATTTGAGTATATGGATATTTATAACCTCCTTGATGAGATGAGATGTGTAAATTCTTCTTGAGGATAATTTTGAGGTGGAGATATGGAAAGAGATAATGAGGTACTTGATGAAAAGATGACAAAGTGCTTCAAGCGGCCTTTGTATAATGAGTAGGTGCTCAGGTATTTGAATACCACACGGTATGCATGGTATGTTGTGCTTTAGCTATGGGCTCAGCAAGCCATAAGGTATGATGATAACGTCTCTTTCTTTCCTATGATGGAAAGATGCACTTAGTGTTGAACATTTTGACCTTCTTGAATTCTATGAGGCTATCTAATGTTGATACATTGATACACTTGATGTTTGGTTAATATCTATGATCTATCTGTTGGATATCTTGATCCTATAAATAAGGGTAGCACCTTGACTCTACAAAATGATGCTCTTGATACTTATCATGATGGATTTCATTGACTCCTATACATGAGTCAGCTAGTAATGCTTGTGGAAAGCATGACGAAATCATATGAAAAGAGATATTGACACTCTTGTTATTTTCATAAAGATTTATTGAATGACATAATCTAATCAAATTAGTCATGAATTGCATGGTAACATTGATGTGAGAGTGTAAGATTGATATTCCATATCCCTTACTACATGTGGTCTTGTCTTGATGGAGTATGGCTAAATTGAATATCCTAACTTGATGGACAGACTTGATAGAAATATTTATTGTGTTTATAATCTTTGAGATATGATGTTGCATCTATCTACTTCTTTGAGTCTAACCTTTGATGAAATATTGATGTCATGATGTTGATAAGCATATAATAGATTTGTTGTTGCATGACTCTAGTAGAGATAGGTTTCTTACATGACATAAGATGAATGAGGCAGATCCCCAGAGTGGGAGAATATCTTCTCAAGATTCTTGCCCTTATTACTATTTGTTGTTGAAGTATGATTTATGTGCATATAATATTATTGATCTTAGATCTAAAGCCTGTATAGAAATTACGGATTCTACTCCAATCACAATCACAGATCTAGGGGATTTTGTCCCTGGACGCACCCATGCTAAGTGCTAGACAACGACTAGGCAGCTAAAGTACCTCTCATGCTAACTTGAAGAGAGTGACCAGGGCTTGACCATTGTTGACCATCATTTGAAACTTACGAAGTTGTTTTAACTCTGAGTCATGATGTCCCTAACATACATTTCCACTGTTAACTAATTTATGAAGTTATTGAGTTAAAGTGTTGATGATATAATGAAGTATTGTGCATGAAATCATATGGTCATGTGGAAGATGTCAGTGCCATAGATGTATTGTAGATAACAGAAAGATCTAATAGTAGGAAAAGGTTGAATTTTCCATAACATAAACATTCAGACTGAACTTGTGTTTGTAGGTGACCGGGACATTGTGGTGAAGTAAAATTATAAGTACCGACGCGAATGAAATACTCTAGCTCGATAATGGGCCTAGCCACAATAGATACATTCTATGGAAGATTTCCTTAGATTAGAATCAATAAAGAGGGATTACCTCTTGGTCTCTTATCTTTCTTGATGATGTCCTCGCTTTCTCGCTCCAGTAATCTCTCGTTTCCTTCTTCAAGCTCCTGAAACAAGTAAACAACAACAACACACAAACATAATTTTAGAAAAAATGCAATTCAACCTAATTAATGAGTTAATAAGCATTAAGACACGAATATGTAATATTACAAAACATGTAGGAAATAATAGATAGTTTCATTTATTAATATCAAAGAGAGATTACAACCATTCGTGTTGACGTCGTAGTCTTCCTCTGACAAGACTAGGTTCCCACACACTTTTTCTAGCACTTCATGATGGATTTAAACAATAATAGTTTAAATACACTTCCCTTTAGGCTTCACTCCAAAATAACACACTTCTCCCTCACACAACTAGATGGCTACAACTAGTAATAGCTTGCTTGTCTAGTATATTTACACTTGGCCAAAACTCTAACTCTGATTTTCACACTAGTCACTAGATTGTGCTTGGGAAGAAGGGAGGTTTATATAGGAAATATGGATGGGATATGGATCCTCTTCTCATGGGAGAAGGACTTATCTATTGAGGTAATTCCATCATTATAGGGGAAAGGAGCCCAAACTGTCATCCTCGACTCCATCTGACCAAACCATTTACCAGACTTCTGTTATGGAGCTTCTATAGATGGAAGCTTCAGCACTAATTTAAAAAAAAATATATAACAGGACCAATGTGATTGCAACATAGCTCAATCATACCAATCGGCATGGGGAATAGTGATAATCTCTGCACATTGGCATGGGGGAGACAAATTCCATTAATACCGATATTGTAAATTGGGCAAATCAGAAGTTTCATGGGAAATGGTGCAAAAGGGAAATGATCTGCTAATGAAGAAGGACATAATGAGAGTTTCTCCATGAAGGAAAAGCATGTAGGGTTCACTGTAGAGGTTCTCTAGGATCAAGGAATGGGGAGTACAGGGACAGTGAAAAAATTTTGTGTAACTGATGCCCCTTAAAGCGTGAAGGCCGAACTAGAGTGAGGGATGAAATGCTTTATAAATTAGTGCGAGGAGTCGGTCTACCATTGGAAAACCTACAAGGAAGTACAAAAAATATACATAAACTGAGATCTTTGTCAAATGATGCATGAATCGTGGCATGGATGCAGCCAACCAAAGAATGATCATGTAAATGGATCTAGGTATGGGCACAACCATCCATCAAAGAGGATCATGATGAAACCAAGGTATGGCCGCAACCATCCAATAATGACAAGGATCGCATATGATAACTCATGGTCTGGTCGCAGCCATCCATCTGAAAGAGACATGCCTATCATCATAAACCATGTCACAACACTTCACAACACAGACTTTCGTGATCTAAGTCCAAGATCGTGTGCTCCAACACGACCCGATCAAAGTACAGATCCTAGCATGAGAATAGATGTGTTGACGTCGAACATGCTAGAAGGTCTCTTGATTACCAATCAATGATGTAAACTGTTAACAAGCGCAAGACAAACCACCAATAATGACAATGGCCCTCAAGGTACTATCAGCACAATTCACGGAATATGAATATAGGAACTGAAGCCGAACACTCTTGAAATCACTCAATCGAAATCCAATGATGTGAACTTGTCATTAAGTGTGAAGAACTTTCCATTGAGGCATGCAATCTTTAAGGTACTGGAAGGGAGTCTCTCGATAAACTTCCCAAATAATGAGTTGATGTCAACGAAAACTGACTGTGTCAAAGGAGGGCCATAATGAATCCCACATCATCAACGTGAGACGAGAGGATGAAAAATGATTTTGGATGATACAGAGAAATAGAGGTAAGTGTAATTGCAAAAGGAAAACTCTTGAACATATTGGCTACAAAACTAGAAGTTTGGCAGCTTTTGGATCCACAGGATCGGTGGTCGTGATGACATAGTATAGATCAGATGGAAGGCACAAATGAATGGCCCAAATCCAGGAAGGTCAACGATGTAAAGGAGGATGTCCCAATCGGACACGAAGCAAAGAGTGTGATGTTCAAGAGTAAGCTGCTAACACGACTCGATAGATTTCCAAAGTTTTCCCCCGCCATCTCTGGTGTGTACACCAATTATTTTTTAATCACAAGCTTGAAGGGGATAGCATATGCTTGCACTATAAGTTCATCCTTCGGATGAATCTGACCTAGTAAGTTTAATGATCCCTAGGAAGTAAAAGCTCGTTTTCGTCATGGTGACAAATCTGATGTTGTTTAATAGTTTAATGAGTCTAAAAAAGGTGTAACTCAGTATATTTTTCATGTTTAGAGAGTTTGAAAGAGACATTTAAAAGAAAAATCCACATGGTCCCTTTCCATATGTTTGTGTCTCTCAAGCCCAAAAAGGTAGAAAACAATACTTGAGAGAACTGCTTGACCATTTTAGTGAGGGAGTACCTTTTTCGTAAATAGTGCCTCCCAGCCTGAAAAAAGGGTAAACTTATACTAGGCACACAATGTTTCACATCCATTAATGAGTTCAAAATGACAAGCACTCGACCATCTTTTTGTTTTTAAAGGGTCGAAAAAGAGCTAAAAGTGGACCCCCCATTTTTATTATCTTTAATGAGTCAAAAAGGGAAAAATACGCAGCGATCTTTTCATATGGGTGTAATGAGTCGAGAAAAGAGCTGAAATATGACTCATTGCCATCGTCGAACATCCATCACTTGTCGCTGCATAAGCAAGGCAAAGTGTATTATCGTGTCCTTGAGGAAAAATAGGTCAAAAATATTTACAAAACTTGATATTTTCATGAAAAAATGAATAAAAAGGGGAAAAACAAATATATTTACCATTTACCAGTTTACCTTTGCAGTGAAGACTTTTACCGACTTTTGCCCTAGTTTTTCTAGAGCAGATTACGAGAGATCCAAGAGGTCAATCAACAAGCCATCACTTCCAGGTAACAGTCGAAGCCCTGAGCTCCATTTTCATGCTATTTATTTATGATTTTAAACATTTTTTTTATCTTTAGGGAAGTTTTTGAGAAAAAAATTCACCCTCAATCAGAGCGATTTTCAGGCACGAGATCGTGCTGGCCAAGGGTTATTTGCATGATCATTTGCGCCAACCGATGCAACTATTTCTAAAATAGTCACACCAGTGCTATGGATAGGGAAAAAACAAGTTTTCTCAAGAACTGACCATTAAAATTTGATTTTTATGTGCCAAAATTGATGATTGACTTAAATAAATGGCTTTTCTAGGAAATAAATCACCGAAAATGGTCGATTGGAAGGAACAGAACATGAAGATGTGGACACCCAAGCAATGAATGATCCAAATTTCCTGGAGTCTTTGAGGGCTTCCTGGATCCTCAAATTTTTCCTTACACCAGGGATGCGGGCCCAGCCCGAATTGCTTTGGTATTTGATAAGCCTTTGGGGAATCAATCATGAAATTTTTGTAATTGGGGATTAGGAGCTGGACTTCACAACTTCAGACATCTACTTCATCATTGGGTTGTCTCGTAGAGGTGAGCAAATGAGTTTGTATGGGTCACGTCCAGTCAAGGCAAGCATATCTTCCCTACTTGTCATGCATTATCTTGAGGCCCTGAAATCCAAAAGCGGGAAGATCGAGATTTATAGTGTGTGGGATTTGACATTGAGGGTGCTTCTATTGACCATCAAAAGAGTGGTGGGGTCTCAGGTGGAACATGAGACTAATAAGTCGAAGTTCCTTTACACTATTGACTACATAGCTCCTACGATCTTCAACTGGGCAGAGGCCATGAAGATGAATATCAAGCACCAGCTGTCCAAGGTGAAGGCTAGAAATCTGAAGAAATTTGGCTTTAGATTAGTACTTGTGATCCAATATCAATTGACTAAGGTTAATCCTCCTGCACCACGTGATCCACGGATGGCTCGCTAGAGTCGTTTGATGCCTAGGATCACTGGGGGTCGGTAGATGTCCTACCAACTGGCTTTCTTTTCATGGCTACGACAACAGAAAATCCTCGTGAAGGACTGGCAATGCAGCGGCACTAACTTCCATGGAGACCCAGATATGCCCTTGCTGGATGGGGAGGACTTTGATGACGAAGGTAAAAACCAAACCGAATTTGATTTTGATATTTTTTAATTTGTTTTTGGTATATATGCTTATAACATTTCTCTTGTGTATATAGATGTTGGACCAGAGAGGCCAACCAAGATATCCTCGATATCCAAGCATTATCCCTGTCTTATAGATGTTGTCACTCCTTATCAGGAAGGGAGTGATAACGAGGAGGATATTGCAAGGAACCTTGAGGGGTTGACTCATGGTATCCCTGAGTATGCTCGGATAGAAGACATGCCTTGGTGGTACCAGAGGCACACAGTGGGAGTCTATCGCTAAGTTGCATAGTATGAGCTATTTCGTGATATCATGACCACCATGCTTAGTAGTTCCTAGGTCTAGTATTTACATATTTTTTGAGGCCTGCGTGCCATGGATGTACTAGGCCTGCAAGTCATCGATGTTATTATGGACATACATATTGTTTTTGGGGTTTTGATGTATCAAACATTCTCACATATGTATATATGTTATATTTTCCTGTCTATTATGGTACAAATGGTTTGTCTTATCTTTTACATGTTTCACAAATGTCTATCCAACACGTAATTAGCTAATGCATCTATTAACGTATTCATGTGTCTAGGAATATGATGATATGTAATATAATCAAAATGTCTTTCCAACATATGGATATGGAGATACATTCATAATATTTGAGGATTCCTGACGGAATATTTCCCGTTGAGTTGAAGGACAACAAGCTGTGAATCCAGGTTGACAACCAATTCTCTAATGCCCAGAGTGATGGCTTCTGATAACAGTTTGATGAGTGCACTATATTCAGCAATGTTGTTGGTTGTACGACCGAGGTAGATACCTTGAAAGTCAATCAACTCACCATTAGGGTTGTAGATAGCCCATGCCACAGATGATAGGTTCTGGGTACTTCGGCAAGCACCATTGGCAAAATCGACATGAGGAGCTACAAACATCGAAAAAGCACGAAAAGCATAGTAAACAGGAGGGTTGTTTGAAAATTTTGACACAAAACCATGTTGTACATAAATGAATCACACACTATGTACATAAGTAACCATGCAAGATGACCTAAGCATAGTAATTTTTGAGGTAAAGCCCATTTCGGGGCTTATCGAGAGGATTTCCTTTATAATCAATAAGTTCATAGGCTCCTTTCTGCAAAACATGTTTTGTAATATAGGCCCTGTGCCACATAGGTTCGAACTTGCATGCCCCCATATTATCATTAGATTGGTTGTATAGCAGGACCAAATCACCCTCTGAGAAAGAGCGAGGGGAGACCGACTAGTCGGAATGGGATTTGACCCATTTCTTTTATGCTTCGATGACGAAGGCAGTGAGATAGTGAGTCTCATCAAGTAATTCTAAATGGAAGAGGCGTTCCTCTTGAGGTGATGTTTCAGGGAGGAGTTCAACAACTAACTTAAGTGAAGGAATCTCACATTTGATCAGCAATGTTTCTTCCAGACCATAGACCAGCTCAAATGGTGTGAAATCATTGGCATCTTTGGTTGAAGTTAGATAGGCCCACAGAGCTAAAAAACGAATGAGATGCCAATTTTACTTGTGCATCCTAATAGTATGTTGAAGCATGGTGAACAAAAATTTGTTCACAGCTTCAACTTGGCCATTGGCCTGGGGGTAATATGGGGTCGAGCCATCGTGGTGCAAGCCCAATGCAGATGTTAGTTCTGCCATCATGTAATCTCTGAAATGGGAGCCATGATCTATGAAAATGTCTTGGGGTATGCCGAACCTGGAAATAACATGGTTAAAAAGTAATTGAGCCGCCATATTACCATCTGCCGAATATGTAGGCATCGCTTTATCCCATTTGGTGAAGTAATCCACAGCAACGATAATGTAGCCATGCCCCCCTGGGCCAAATGAGGGTTACATGTCATTAATCGATGCCCCATTTGGCAAAGGGACCAATAGTAATGATAGGGTGTAGGTGTGAGAGTGGGGAACGCATCTTGCGTTGGTAGATTTGGCATTCGTGACACTTGCATACAGCAAGAATGAAGTATTTGAAGATGGATGGCCAGAAATAACCAGCACGAAGGATTTTCTGAGCTGTAGAATAACTAGACATATGACCACCACATGCCCTAAAGTGGCAAGCATTGAGAACTTTTTTAGCTTCATCAATTGTGAGGCATCAGCGAAGAAGAGAATCAACACTGACATGGTATAAAGTATCACCAATAATGTGGTAGGGTTGATAATGATAATGAATCCTTCAATGATCATCTTTGGTCAATGCGGACTGAAACGTGGAGGTTTGGAGATACATGATGATATCGCCATACCATGGATCGAGGGTTCTAATTAGGAAAAGTGTCTCATCTAGGAGTTGTTTATCTGCACTATCAGGGAGAGCTTTGGAGGGAAGGGAACATGTCAATTCTGCTAAAACAAGTGACTTCTTAGATTTGGCCGTAGTGAAGACCAGATCGAATTCGTGCAGGATAATGATCCATTTAGAATATTTTCCCCCTATCAACTGACGAGTCAGGATGTATGTCATAGGGTTGCATTGAGAAATCATTGTAGTCATTTGTAAGAGAATATAATTCCGAAAACATTGAACAGCCTGGACGATGGCCAAAGCCAACTTCTCGACATGTGCATAACGTGTTTTAGTGTCGATGAGATTCCGACTCAGGTAGTAAATCACAAGTTCAATGCCTTGGTAGTTGTATTGAACCAACACCATACCTATGGTGTTAGGGGCTACGGCTAGATAAAGGAAGTAATCTCGATAATAGTCTAGTGGATGCGACAGAGAAGCATTTATGAGGACAACCTTAAGATCATCGAAATATTTTTGGCCTATCTCATCCCATGCAAAGGGTATTCCTTGTTTGAGCAACCAGGTAAATCCTATAGCTAGCCCGGCATAGTTGGGTATAAAATGACAAAGAAAATTGGCCTTTCCCTGGAGGCTCTGGAGTTGGTGCAGTGAATATGGAGGGGGGTAAGTTTACAATGGCCTAAAATTTTATCGGATCCAAGTGAATCTCATCCTTGGAAACCATGAAGCTAAGGAGTCGTCATGATTCCATGTAGAAAAAACATTTGTATGGATTTAACCAGATGTTATAGTGTCTGCAGCATAGAAAAATATTTCGAAGGTGGTTTGGGTGATCTCGTTGCTTACGAGGATGGGAAAGAAGGTCATCCAAGTAAGGTTGGACAATGTTTCCAAACATTTCCCACTAAAATGTGGCCCCAACTTTTTTACGCTAAAAGGGAGCTTCTTGTATGCGAATGTACCCCATGGGCAGATAAAGGTTGTCTTCTCTTGGTCAGCTAGTGCAATATGATCTCGTTGTAACTAGAAAAGCCGTCCATTAAGGAAAATATCTAGCACATGGCACATTCATCAATGATTTGATCAATGAAGGGAGTAGGATAGTTGTCTTTAGGATAGGCACGATTAAGATCTCGATAATCCACACAAACATGGATCGTGCCTTGTTTTTTATTCACTAGGACAATATTGGACACCCAGTCTGTAAGGGAAATGGGATAAATGAATCCATCTTTGAGAAGCTTTTCAACTTCGTCCTTAATAGCAGTGGCCTTTCTAGGGTGCACCGGATGAAGCCATTGGTGAATGGGTTTCACATTCAGATACGTTGGTATTTCATGCACCATAATGTTGGGATCAATGCCAGGCATTTCTTCATAAGACCACGCAAACACATCACAAGTATATCTCTTGATCTCATTTGGAGAACAAGATACGCCGATATGAACATGTTCAATGCCACTAGGTTTGATAGAAATGTCAATCGGAATTGTTTGGGTAATATTACCCAAATTTCCTTCCCATCATACTTCATGAGTAATAGTCGGTAGTGGAAATGGAGAAGAGGACTCTTCAAAAGAGGTAAACATAATCGCCGAGCGAGGCAGGAACAAGGAGAGATGATGGTTATCGATCCATCATGGTTCCTCAAGAGACATTCTTTGCATAATACCTTCATCGGCAAGGAAGGTCTCGGCTAAGGGATTGGAAGTTTCCAAAGTGCCAAGCCAGGGGGGTTGAGAATACACATTGAGAGAGGTCTTCGAGATACGAGAATTAAAGCATGTAGAGTTCACGGCTGAAACAATTTCCACGTAGTTGACTTTGACGGTACTAAGTGGCATGATGTTGCCCCAAGCATCAACCAGATCCAGTGCAGGTCTGATCCAGGGAACATATTTGACCGAGATCATGTTGACGGAGGCAACATGAGGAGGTGGGAGTGGAAAAATCCCCATTAAGTCAGAATCTTTGAAGAAACCAGCTCCCACACTCTCAAAGGGAGCACCAGAGTGCTTGACATATGAAATGTTTCCATCAGATGAGGAAGAGGCAAAGAAAGATAGCTGATCAATGGTGACAATCCTCCCTTGATGGGGAAAACGAATCACATGAAACAAAGAGGAGGCCATGGCATGCATGGCATGAGTCTTACTTCAGCCAAGTAGAAGATTATAATTGAGATTGGCATCAACAATCTCTACCTCAACTTGCACTGTCTTGCTTTCCAGGGTGATGGAAAGGTTGGGTAAGACATCGAAGGGTCGCAAATCACACCCATTGATAGCTTCCAAAGTGTTCGGAGACTGGTTGAGTGTAGGGGAACCAATGGCTTTCCACCACGCAATTGACATGATGCAGGTAGAAGCACCTTCATCAATGACAGTGCGGTGGATGGACTTTTCATTAATGATTACCTAAATAATAAAGGAAATCTAATGAGGAAGTCTTGGAACATGGTTCTCTAGATCGAAAAAGATCAAATTAGAGTCGGTGGGATCGATACCCCCGATAACTGACAGCAAATATTTTCATTGTGATGGGTAGCTTTGGAGTACATCGAGAGCCGACATAGCTAACGAGCCCTGAGCCAAATATTTAACAAAATTGTAAAGCTGAGCTACTCGGGCATTGGGATTGTACGAGGATTTCCATATCACACCTTGAGAGGGTGATCGTGAAGCGGAATCAAGGTTAGGGCACTTGATTTGTAGAGGGGAAGAACTTGGGATAGAAGAAGAAGGTGAAGCTTCTTTTTCTTTCCTTGTTGTGGCAGGTGGAGCTTGATAATACTTCGATCGGGTAGCCACATTAATGGGCATGCTCATCATGAACAACTAAGATCCAGAGGAAGCAGATCGGGGTTGGTTTACCCTTTGAGTTTGCAGAGATGGAAAAGGATCTTTGAGGATAGCAGGGCCCCCCTTAAGCAATTGACTAACTTCATATCATTGTGGACAATCCTTAGTATAGTGATCCTCCTCACAAATGAGGCAAGGATACTTTAGTTTTCGTTTCGATGATTCGCTGGCAGATAATTTGGGAGGACCCTGTTTTGGGGAATCAACTTTAGCTTTGCCTTCACCTTTCTTTTTCGTTTTGAGGATTTTTCCACTATGGTAGATTGGACATCGTGGACCTCTGAGGTTTTACCAGGGCCTGGAGGGTTTTGAGATGAACTGTTGGGAACAGTATTCGAGACCGACTTCTGTTTGGAAGAATTTTTGGCATGGGCCTAAGATACTGAACTAATAACTCCATCAATAGGAGGGATAGTGGGTGACTTCGATGTCACAGGATTGGATGATGGCCACAGAGCATTGGGTAATAATTTTTATAAGGTTCCAAACTGAGAGTAGACCATGTCCAAGTATGAGCGATGGCTTTCTCTTCAATGATTCATCCATCCATGGATATATCGCAAGCAATTGGGGCTACAAATGATTTGGTAAAGTATTAGATGAGCAACTAATTAGCTATTTTGAACTTGATCAAGCGATGTCTATGTATCCATTCATGCATATGATCAAAGATGTGTGTTGTAGTGTCTTGCTTAAGTGATGTGAGTAGATAGGTACCCATTTCATAACGAACCGGCAGTTGAAAATGGGTGAGAAAGGCCATGGCTAATGAATTAAAGTCATGAAAAGTACTTCGAAGTAGCTCAATGTATCATTTTGTTGTGGCACCCGTAAGGGTTTGTTGGAAAAGACAAATACAAATGGAATCATCCACGTATGAGTTTGACGAGCACCAGAGGTGATATGTCATCACATGGGCCTAAGGATCTTCTTTAGCTTTTCCATCAAACTTTGGCAATCACTTTGTATCTTCGACGACACCGGAGGTTGGTACAGTGAATGAAGAATCGGATCATTTGTATGATGCGATACATCTGGCAACGCAAGTGTAGCCAAGAAAGGTAATTGAGTGTTAAAAGACATTGGAGATCAATAGGTGGGCCTATAAGGAGGAACCCATCCCTGCTGGTAAGGATTTTGACCCCACAATGGGGGATTTTTGGCCATATGGCATCTGAGGCTACCCCCATTGCAGATTACCTTGACTAAAGGGAGGATTCAGACCTTGAATACCTTGAAACTATCCATGCACAGGTTGCTAATAGGCAACGTATGGGTTAAAATGCAGATGAGCCTCTTGACCTTGAACATATGGGTATGGGACCCGTTGTCTTGGAACATAGGGTTGTTGGACCTGATGTTCCTAAACAAGAGGGTTCTAGAGCTACAATCCTTATGCATAAGGTTGACACACTTTTTGGCCTTAGACTTAGTGGTTTTGTACCTGGTGCCCTTGGCTAGCAGGATTCTCAACCTATTGGCCTTGGACAAGAGGATTTTGCACCTGCTACAGGACTTGACCTTGAACCTATCTCTAAAAGGGTTGCCCTTGTTGATAGGTATACAAGGGTTGTTGTTGCCCAGGTTGGTTTTGTTGACATTGCGGTTGCAAAATTTTTCCTTGGGTTTGCAAAGGCTGGCCCTGTGAGGGTATGGGTTGAGAGGTATCCAGAGCATATTGCATCTGCTATTGTGCGACCTGCTACAATTGTTGGAAGAGTTGACCTTGTGTTTGTTGTAGGTGACCTTGCTGCGGGATAATCTGCCCTTGTTGTTGCAGTAAAAGCCCTTGCTGCAGCAAAGGTTGCCCTTGCGGTAACAAAGGCTACCCTGGTTGTTTCAAAAGCTATCCTTGTTGTTGCAAGGGTACTTGAACAGTGCCCAGGAAATTACCGAACTAAATCTAGCCGTAGCTAGGCTAGATGTAATACCTAGATGGGATGGTGTAAGGATTATTAACCAATCCTTGAGAACTGTATGGAACATAAATATTTTGCTATTGGACCTGAGCCCCATAGGGCTGCTAATACTCAGCATTGTTTGATCCAAAGGGACCACCAGGATTTTGAACCTGTTGGTACTGGTCATTTCTTGATTCAGTAGGGTCAGCAGGGTTGTAAATAATACCATAAGAGGGCTAGTTTATACCAAGCATGTGAGCTACTCACATTAGTGGCACCTGACACCACAGAGACATTCAGATTCTACCCCCTGGCAGTGGCATAATCTGGCCATTGACTAATGGGACAAAAGAACTGCCAGAGACACTATTTGAAACCACTAGTTGAGACTCATTCCTAACTGGGATCGATGATACAAGAGTGTTCAAGATGGTGGGTTTCATCAAGACTGAAGTAACAACTAGTTGAGAAGTCATGTTCATGAGAAATGGACTTGACGTAGACCTGACGCCTGATGCCCAAATAGAATTATGGTAGAACGATGAGGCACAAGGTGTGCCTAAAGATAAGTGCCCTAAAAACACATATCCAGGTGGCAAGTTGGCAGGAATACCCTCTAAATAAGAGAAACCAGCGAGAGGGAATTGAAACTTCAATTCTTCTCCCTCAACTGTGTGTGGAGTTGAGACTTTGGACTCATCTAGAAAAGTGACTAGAGCATCTCCTTCGAGTTCCATGTCTAGAAACAAGCGATGATGGATAGCTAAATGTGTACTAGGGGATAGTTCCAAAGGAACAATTGGTTGATCGTACGAACTATAAGGGTGCTGTGGTGATATCTCAATAATGTCAAACAAAGGGTTCGACGGATAGATAACCTGTCCAAGCTGACCATAAGTGGTCTGTGAGTTATCTGGAGTTTGAACGAGATTATCCAGAGATTATAGGTCAAGACCAACAGATGACCCTAAATTGAAAGTAGGTGGAGGACGATATGATAAGGGTTGAACACTCAAAATAATTGTGAGTTCAACTTTTTGGTCCTCAAATGGCTTTGATAACTCACGAAGTGTCTCCTCAGACAATCTTTTAGACGGGGGAGAGGAAGAGCAAATAGGTGAACCAAATGGTTCAGCCACGATGACCTTGTCTTAGCTGACAAAACAAATAACTTCAAGGCTTTAAAATGTCCTTTTAAGGGAACTCACGATTTGGTCAAAAATCTAACAGGATGTTTTGGATCCTAGGTAATCAATTATTTAAGATGCATAAGATACTGTTGTTCTTTAATTTTTTAAGAGTCGAGAAAGAAATAAAGATGACTCTATCACTTTCGATTGGAAACGAGCTTCAAAGGACAAGTGCTCGGATGATTTTTAAGTTTAATGAGCCAAAAATATCAAATGACTACTCTAGATGATCTAGGTAACAAGATTACCAGGAAACCGTGAACTACAAAATACCTCCTGGTGAACCAAGAAGTACGACCAGGAAATCTCCCAGAATGTTGTGTTCGGTGTATCACGTTCGCAAGGCGGCTGACTCAGATTCCTAAGGATAAAAGAATTTCAGCCTAGTGCAGTCTCATGTTATATATGTGAGGGTATGGGGAGCACAAATCTGTGCTAGCGCTGTCTAATGTTGAAGCTAACGACAGCTTCTAGGTTTACATACACCGGAACACGTCTCTAGCCTAGGCCTTCTAGATGTGATCGTTAATGTCAAATGTGCCTTAGGTAAATTGAATTCATTTTAGAGTTGATCCTGAGTTAAGTTTTAGTTTTTAAGTCTTAGCGATGCTACTCAAAAAACCTAAAATGCAACTAAATGGGACAAAACCCTTTCAATTCGATGAAATGCCTACACTAGAGAGGGTAGAAACTACTCAATCAAATGCAAACAATCAACCAACTGAAAAACGAAACGGTTTTTCACTACACTTTTTCGAAAAAATAAACTAATGAAAAATGCATTTCAATTCCTAATTTCCTGACAAGCACTTATCTATTAGTTCTTTGGAAATGAAAAAAATTATCTTCCTTTTCAAATGCTGACGCAATTCTAGTTTTTAAGAGATGTGAATCATAATGAAGCAACAAGCTATAATTTCATATTTTCTCATGAAACAACGACACAAACTTTTGCATATAATCTTTCAATGTAAAAAAAAAATTGAAACTCTGAGATCTTCAAGTAGATGAAAACATGAAAAGAGAAGTTCATTCAAATTGATGAAGCACCGACTTTGCCAAACACAAGGCTGACAATGTAATCTATGCTAGAAAATGACGTTCAAACTAGTAAACAAAACTTTTTCAAGCTTGTGCAAAAAGCAGTCAAAGTTGTAAGAGGGACCAAAAACAAATGCAAAGGGAAAACACACCCAAAATCGAACTCGATGAATCCACAAGCTGCTGAATGGACAACTAGCTAGATGTCCTAGTGTCGTCAGCCACTCAATGACTCGATCAATCAAACAACAAGATGACAAGCCTTCAAGCAATCAAAACCAACAAAATGTAGCTTTCTAATTAGGGGAAAAAATAGTCAAAAGGCTCACAGGGTCCAAAAAACAAGAGGAAAATACACTGGACAAGATTGGGGTCTAACCCTAATCTTCACTTATAGGAATCAATGCAACTACCTAACTGACAACAAGCACCAGAGGCACGTCAACACAACTGTTCCTCTACAATTTGCGTTGATTAGCATGACTGTTAGCCAATTAAATGCATTGTCCGAGGATACTAAGGAAAAAAAAAACTCAAAATAGGGACCAAATATGCTACTAATGATTTTAGACTTAGGCCAGTAAGTAGGAGAAAAGCAACAGAACGAAAGGAAAAACGCAAAACTAGCAAAGTCCTCACAAAAACATGAAATCCAAAACAAACAAAAGACTAAGATCTCCCCAGCATAGTCACCAATTTGTGGTGAAGTAAAATTATAAGTGCGGACACGAACGAATTCCTCTAGCCTGATAATGGGTCTAGCCACAATAGATACATTCTATGGAAGATTTACTTATATTAGAATCAATCAAGAGGGCCTACCTCTTGGTCGATTATCCTGCTTGATGATGTCCTCACTTGCTCGCTCCAGAAATCTCTCACTTCCTTCTTCAAGCTCCTGAAACAAGTAAACAACAACAACACACAAACATAATAATAGACAAATTTCAATTCAACCTACATAATGAGTCAATAAGCATTAAGACACGAATATGTAATATTATAAAACATCTAGGAATTAATCGATAGTTGCATATATTAATACCAAAGGGAGATTACAATCATTCATCTTGATGTCGCAGTTTTCCTCTAACAAGACCAAGTTCCCACACACGTCTGCTAGCACTTCATGATGGCTTTAAACAAAAATAATTTAAAGACTCTTCCCTTTAGGCTTCACTCCAAAACAACACACTTTTCCCTCACACAACTAGATGGCTACAACTAGTAATAGTTTGCTTATCTAGTATATTTACACTTAGCCAAAACTCTAACTCTGATTTTCACACTAGTCACTAGTTTGTGCTTGGGAATAAGGGAGGTTTATATAGGAAAGATGGATGGGAGACGGATCATCTTCTCATGGGAGAAGGACTTATCCCTTGATGTAGATCCATCATTATATGGGAAAGGAGCCCAAACTGTCATCCTTGACCCCATCCGGCCAAACCATTTGCTAGACTTCCGTTACGGAGCTTCTAGAGATGGAAGCTTCAGCTCTAACTTAAAAAAATTTCCATAATAGGACCAACAGGACTGGAAAACAACTTAGCCACATCGATCAACCTGGGGAATAGTGCTAATCTCTACACATCAGCATGGGGGAGACAAAATTCATTAGCGTCGGTCTTGTAAATTGGGCAAAACAGAAATTTTAGGGGAAATGATGAAAAAGGGAAATGATCTGCTCATGAAGACGGACATAATGGTATTTTCTCCATGAAAGAAATGCATGCGTGGTTCACTGTAGAGGTCCTTCAGGATCAGGGAACAGGTAATATAAGGACAGTGACAAAATGTTGTGTAACAAACATACACATAGATATGTCACTATGTTGGCATAATTTGGTATTACTAGTATATATGAAAAGTGTTTTGGCATGATGCTTCACAATAAATTTGAATTTCCGATTGAGATGTGATTTGACTATAGCTCTCTCTACGATAGAATTTGGACTTGACCTGATGCCTAGTGATTTGATTTGATGATTATTGAATTTCCCTGATATCGATACTATGTGAGCATGATTACGTATGTGGAAATTGGCCTCCTTGTTCTCAACACAATGGTTGAATTAATGATAGTTGCGATTTGGCATGAAAAATGTAACCTGCATGACTCATTCTTGATTTATGCATTTGCACCTAGTGACAAGATGACTTGTATTATGATTATGAGAATGACTTAATCAAGTTTAGATTGATAATGAATGACTTGTTGGCATGATGAAGTCATGATTTGATATGAGCTCCACCTATCTCTTCGTTGAAAGTATTAATACTATGATAATGATGACTTTGATAATGGTCATGATCTGGCTTCTAAACTTTGATGAGTTGATTTTGTTGTTGCTAGTACAAAATTGAGTTATGTAAGGATGATTATGTTGGCTTATCAAGGCATCATTCTTAAAGCATTGCAATCCAGATATGTCTAGATTTGACAGTTATCTGAAGAAGTCAGGATGATGAGTTCCAATGTATTGTTTTGATATTTATTATTGTTTTGATTTTATATCCTAATGATCTTGTTGTGACGGGTGAATGAAGCCTGAAATGATGTATCATTGCATGATGAATCAATTTCTGGAATTTGCGAAATAAATTCCATATTGTAGAGCTATTGGAAAATATTTTTTAATAATGAAAATTCCAAACCCTTGGATACTTTGGTTTGAAGTTGAAGAAGTTGTTGAACTTCACATAGCATCCAATGGTTGAAGGACTGATGTTCTGTTTTGAACATCCATCTATATATGTATCATGTGCATATAACCTGAATAAATTCATGAGTGAATTTCTTCACTTGCATAGAGTTGCCACCGAGCATGTTTTGAAATATCTGCATGAGGTAGTATATTTTGAGAATGAGATATTTCTCCTATGATATGTATTTTCATAGAGGTGTTGTTGCTATTGAGATTTTTGTTGATAAGCACATTTTGATGTTGCTTTAGTGTGTGATCTACCATGGTATCTTGGATGAGAGTTCCATAGCATGACCGAGGTTGTCATGATGTTGCTAGCATGACTAGCTGTGAGGCAGGATGCAAAAGCTCCTTAGAGAGTTGTTTGAGCATCATCTAGATATGACATAGATACACTATGATGATATGATTGGTAGTAAGTCCCATATTTATAGTTAGCACTGAGATACTATAATATATTGAGATAGTGCAGTTGTTTGAAATAATCTTAGGCTTGTTGTTGGCACCTCCTTGAGAGGGAGGATGGTTATGGTATCATTTTGTGATTCATATGATTATATATGAACTTACATGATATTCTATTTGATGTTCTATATGAACAGGAAACAACAGCTATTGAGACAAGATGATGATAAGATCAGCATTGATTGAGGACACTGAGCAAACTCTTCCTACCCTGCTTAAGCTCCCAGGGTGAGGAATTGAGATAGAGGGCTCCTAGGGTTGAGGGAAATTTAAACAATAGGGTGCTACCCTATATTTTACCCAGGGTTGAAGAATGTTGCTCCCATATCTTTATAGGGTCAGAGAATGTTGCTCCCCTCTTGGTATTTGTAGAGTATACCCCGATTAGCATCATACCCTCAAGAAGGCCAGCTTGATGTGAATACCTCTCCTCTTTTTGGCCAATGAGTTGAAAGTGTACTTAGGGTGTACAACCCAAGTCGATTATGATGCAGGTGTTCTACCATGTGATTATTTTGAGTCATTGATGGGAAGATCAATAAGAAACAAGTTGGGTTAAGATAACCCAATATGATTTCGGTTTGAGGGTAAGCTCCCCGATGAAATTCCAGGGTCGAGGGTGTACTCCCCTGTGTGATGAGTTATCCTATTGCTTGGTATGAGTGGAATTTTTCGCCCCTCGATGTGGTTCCAAGTTGAGACATTCTCCTTGATGATATGCTCTCCAATGATGATTGATGATGACTTGGGTAGTAGCCGGCTAATAGATATTCCAGGTAGCAGCATGATGGATAAAGGGTGTTAGCTGAAGCTCTCCTCTAGTAACAAATTCTTCTTCTTCTAGATCCGATAATGTTTAGCATATGAGAAAGAACAATCAAGTGATAAGCAGGAATAAGTAAAGGATAGATTGAGATGTAAAATAACTATTCCTGATGATGAGACACTTGAGATGGACATGGAACGATTACTACATGACATATATGATCCGTTATGATTCGTGATGACACTTGAATATTCTAGAATAGCACATTGTTTGATGGACAGATATTGGTAGGTGGAATTCTCCTTAGTTTAGAGGGAGTGTTAATTTTTCGAAATATGGTAACATTGCACCGAGGACAACTCAAATGGAATAAATAATTATTTCATTATATTCCTCTTTTCGAGAAACCAAAATTGACCTAAATATCACCCAATTTGGTCAAGCGCAAGTTGTGTTATAAGTTATTTTATTCATACATGTATTATGGAATGGATCGGCCCTAACCACGAGTAACTGCTTGGGTCAGTCTTAACTCCAAGTGAACCCATAGGAAAGCCTATAAATATAAGATACTTCAAGATCATTTGGAAACATCTTCTCTTCTATTTTTTCTTGGTTCACACAAGTTCGACGGAAGGAGTTTGCTTAAGGGTATAAAATCACAGGCGAAAGGTTTTCTCTAGGTTAGGGTCTTCTGGATCTCAGTGGCTAGAATAGAATAGAAGTTTTCCATCCACGTATGCTAGCACAGAGTAGGAAAGATAACAACTTTGGCTCTCTCTTTTCTGAGAGACATTTTAGTGAGAGCGAATCTCAGTTCGGAGGCATATCGAAAGGTTTTGGTCCTTGGTTACTCGCATAGAGTAGCCCTAGGAGAAACCCTGACATCTCGATCGCTCACACATCAATGGTAAGGGAGAAAATTTGGGTTTTAGTTGGTTAGTGCCACAGTCGCTTGCATCAAGAACTCCTAAGAGTTATCATGTAGTCATAGTCACTCACATACAGTAACAGAGAGAGTGACCAAAGAGTTTCAGTCGCACATGGTGAGTTGTGATGAGGGTGACCAGAATTCAGATTTAATATTTGAAATCTTAGATTAAGTTGACTTTAGTGATATGGTAGATCTAGTTTTCTCTTTATTGTTATATAGATATATATATTTATATATCTGGTTTGTTAGTTTCCGCTGCAAACATATGTATTGGGCTCACTGACAGTGACATCAGTGCTCAACAGTGCTCGACACAGTGACAACAGTGTACAATAGTTGACATTTGTTTGTGACAACACATTATATCCATCAGTATGAGAGTTCTTATTCCTAGAATGATTAGATCTTTTTCATAGATGTCATTTTTGTTTTACGATATAGACAAAGTTATGGATCATTGTACTCTCTTTTGTTGCATCATTTGATGATGACATATGAAGAAGAAGATTTGCAAGGGTTTTCCCCATAGTGAGTTTTTCCCTTGTCTTGGACCAATCCTAGTGTCTCTATGTGTGTGCATGATTTTCTTCTATTGTTCCTTTTATCTTCCAATGCATTGATGATGTTGGTGATGTTGTTTCTTTCTATGCAATTGCATATGTTGATGTATAATGGTGTAGATCGGAATAATGAAATGACAATATGGGGTGAACTTAATGGATCAATGATTAAATGAAATTAGCAAAGCAAAGAACAATTTCTTCCTAATAAAGTTTAACAAAAATGAATCTTCTACATTCATGGTTGATCAAGAATCTCATGATATCGATAATCAGTCAAGTGAGATCAAATTCCTCAACCAAAATGGACCCTTGGGAAACCATCACCTTGAAGACAACTCCACTACTATACGTGGTAATGAGTTCCCATGTACATCTGACAATTTCTTGGTTTCTCAAGAAGATTTGGATTTGCAAGGTGTGGATATAGAATCTGATCTGTTCATAGAAGCGTTTCTCACAAGAAATTATACCTCAACTCACCAACCCTTGTGTCAAGGTGTGTGTAAAAAATCAATTGATATATCATGTTCTTCCAATTCACATTATGATGAATTAGATCTAAAGTCCACACAGGGTGGTAATGATGCTCATGATGAAGAAGATGATGTGGTAATCATCGAACATATTTCTTACAATTTGGGTAATCTATTTGACGATGTTGGGATATTCTATGAAATTGTTGATTCCAACAACTTCCATCTAATTCTTAATGATCTTTCTAAAATAGCTGATGATAGTTGTCTTCACACAAATGTTGACCTGACCATGACTTTAAAACTCACTCATTCAACATTTGAAGGTTTTTTCACTCATTGTGAAGTCAAGGCACTTCAGTTTCTGTTGATGGTTATGTCAGGTTATCACGATCCTGATGAGGTCCCCAAACTAGGCCAGAACCGAATATTCTTGCATAATTATTTTCTCAACATTGTTTCACTATATGTAAGCTCACTCTTAAGTTAATTTAAGTGTTTTCAAGTTAATTCCCTTAATCCTCAAGATAGAGTCTTTGATAGGATATAATATTCTTGTTTGGTTGTTCATATCGTTGTAAACGTCTTGTATTAAATCCAGGTTCAGTGTGTATACCCTTCACAGACGTACTTAGCTATGAAAGCATCCATTATAATTATCGAGACAATGGTTATCATCAGGAAAAAAAAAATTTCTTGTTCAATTCCTCCGTGAATGATCAACCTCTTATCTTTATTGTGCATGTTATGAAGCTAATCATTTTGGCTCTAACACAATTGTTTCTATTGAGTTCCAGTGAATGCTTGATTTATTTGGTGAATCAAAATCCTCATGATGACAAATTAATTTCCCAAGTCGATATTAAGGTAAAATATGAATCAATGCATGTTAATCTACAGTCGGCATGTTCTCTTTATTATTTGTATCATGACAGGCTCCATGGATCTGCTACACCAACATCCATTTTTAGTCCTTTCAATTTCCGTGTTGTCAGTTTAGTTTTTAATTGAATACAAGGTAATGATTTTTTGTACTTAGAATGCAAGGAGGGCAATTATGTTATTCAAAGAATTCTTAAAATCTCTCAAACTAGCCTATCTATGTCCTTGAATATTGGAGGATCTTATGCGTTAATTCATTCATTTGATCATAACAATGGTTCTAATAGTTGTCGCTCAATTAATCATTTTCCCATTGGTATATATGATGATAGTTTTTCTACATAGATTGATCTTATCAAGCTCATTCGTCTTTCTATTTCATTATCTAAATGTTTGGATAATCATCGAGAAGTTGAGGTAATTCAACTTTTGTCGGTGATTATGTTAGCTCATCATGATCTTGATAAATCTTTTGAATAAGGTCAATTCACATTCTTCCTGCAATCTCTCCATAACTTGATTGTGTTTATTTGAATCTTATCTTTCCAATAATTTCAAGAATCTCGAATTGGTTTTTTTGGGTAGCATTATCCAATCATTGAATGGTTAGAAGAATCTTACTTTGCAATCTTCATCACTAATTACATTTTTTTATCTTTCTTGATGCTTGCTAAGATTTAAAACATGGATGAATGTACATTCACAAACAACCTTCAAGTTTTGTATGATCAACAAGGTAAAACTACAGACTAATAAAAACTAGTTGTTATGCCACACCTTTCTGCTAGTAGGCAAAACATTCAATCTCTTGTGCAAGGTATTCATGTAACATCTTTATTTATGCACATTATTTTATACTGTTGTTAATCACTTATATTTTTCCACTTTCAAGTTGGAAACAACTTAAATGGTTGCATTTGAAATTTGATGTCACATTATCCTGACCTTATATTTAGATAGATTAGGATTTCAGTTTAGTCGTGATTATTTAGTTTATTAAAGTAGTTGTACTACCTTGCATGTTTGCATAGGGTTTCCATTACTCAGTTGCATTTTCCCTTTTTTTTTGTACCCAACATTTATCTCTTTGCATTTTGCATTTTCCTTTTCATTTGAGTTTTTTTTCCCACATCCCTTTTACAAGTTTGTATTGAATAAATATTTTGAGTGAAATTTGTTTGGTTTGGCTCTGGAATAATGTGGTGAAACTTTGAAAAGGGCATTATGGCTATTAGAAAGGCTTGGCTAAACTTTAATATCCTTCTATGTTTGGGCCTAAATATATTTAAGAGTCCATGATGCACAAATGGAAAATATGACTCATTCCAAATGAAAGCCTTAGAAGATATATTACTTTTGTACCTATAATAATATCTTCATTTCTTGCATCGACATTTTTATTTATTCATTTATAATGTGTCAACTCAGTCGAGTAGAGAATATAAAGGAAAAACATAAGTGAGCAAACTAATCTCAGAGGTGTGTGTGTGTGTGTGTGTGTGTGTATAAGAGTCTCTGTAAAACCAGGAACAATCTCTCTTGATCATAAAATAAGTTGAGATCCCTCTTCCGCCTTTGGTGAAATAAATGTTGATAAAATGTCAATGAGAATAAAGTTATAAAATAAGTAAGAGTGAAATAAGAGAAAGGAGTCCTCCACAGAGAGGCGAGAGATATGGAACCAGGTCAAACACACTAGGAATTATTCAAAAGTAAAGAAATTCTATAAAAAGGTTAAGGAATTTGAAGTTGAGTGTGTTTGATTGGAATTTAAGAATTGTGCTTTGACTTAAAGTAATGATCAATTGATAAAATCACGAGACTAGTTGGAAATTTGAAACTAGTTATTGGTTAAGCAGGTCCAACTCTAGCAAACTAAAATTGACCACTTGATGCAACATTGTCAAAGATTGAAGGCTAAATACTCTTGGAGGAGATTCAGGATAAGATTAGCCATCTGGGTCAATCTTTTGATGGAATTGAGCACAAGGACATGCAACCATCTGAGCATGGAGGGGATGAAAGGCCTCAAAATAAACCCTCTTTAAACACATCCCAACCATCATTTGTGACTCAAAACCTTAGACCTCGCCTTGTATCTCCCTACACTTTAATACTATTTATTTTTTTTGTATGCCTTTAATGATCCGGAATTAAACAAGAACACAAAAAATTACAAAGATAACCATAAACACGGATATACAATGGAAATAATACTTCATTTCATTAATGTAAAATACTGAAATATGCTTACAAACAGTAATGGAAATAAACTAGGTAGGGCAATGGTAGCTTATCCTTGAGAAGAGATGTGGTGGGTACATGCCTGCTTTTCATTAGGCTCTCGTGAATATGCAAAGACTATGCATTGGTAAATCCTGTACTAAAATATCTAGCGTTATTGTTGATTCTTGTGTTGTGTGACTATTCCAAAAATTCTAACCATTGTTCTTTCCTCCAGATATCATTTGTAAGCATATGGCAGAGGAGTCATGCTGGAGTTTCCCTCCCTAGTTTCACACTTTAGAGTTCATACAGATACAGTGACGAGATTTGACTATGTATGACAAATATTCCAAATAGAAGATAAAAGACGAATATCATCTCGTGACTTTGCCTTCCAAGTTTCTTTTGAGTAGTTGTCTTGGATAAATTTGCAGGGTTCGGGATGGAGGTATTGTGTGTGTGTGTATATATATATATCTATCTATATATTATATATATATGTGTGTGTTTATATGTGTGTGTGTGTGTAATAATTCTAAAATCACACTTGCTTACAACTAGTTTTTTTTTTCACAATTGTTGGGTTCTAGAACTCGTATTTTTCTATAGCAAAATCAATGATTGAATGTCTTTCACATTAGATCCATATTTAATGTGTATAGCTCTCATACTAAATAAACTCACTAATTTCCTAAATGGGAGTAGTCACAATGATTGTGTAACTTTATTGCTGCAACCAGAACAAAAATTTGATGTATATTTCATTATACAGTAAATACATTGTAACTGACGATGTTGTTAGCAATTCACTCATAAAACATGACATAATATTTATAATTTATAGCCACTGCTATCTTGTTCCATGTTGACTCTATAAAGAAATATCAATACTTAGTGATGAGCATGAGCTAATCATCATAATAAAAAGGGTCATTGTTAATATGTGTCACAATAATTCATTGTCAGAATAACCCATATGTGTTGTAACAATAATTCATCAATAGGAAAATTTTCTACCTGCAATTCTCGTTTATTTTAGTGGGTTGAATTTCATGTAAATCTCCAAAAATAGTCATGCTTGAGCATCTGGAGATTATGATATCAAAAGTGAATGTAAAATACATATATATCCATGATAGCAACTAGACGTACATAAAAGGAAACTTGGGAAAAGTTGGTATTGTGAATGATGGAGAGAACTTAGAAAGTTTTTCTTAAAACCTCTAACACAATTTCTAGCATTGGATCAACATCCCAAACCATGACATGAACTGGTTGATGAACCCTATGGAAAACTATATTGGGATTGATTGCTCCAATAGGTAAGATATTTAAATTGTGATTGGTACAATTGTGATATAGATGTATGGCTAAATAAAATCACCTAACCCTAGAAAAGAAGATTCGATAATAAAGAAAAACATGGTTGTATCATTGTTGTATTGTTGTGTAATGATACATATACCCATGCATTATCATGAATTGTATGTGTTACCATACTTTGGCTGAGTGGCCATTCAGATAAAAATGTTTTAAAAATGATCATGTTTAATATCCATGCCTAGTAATGAGTCATATGAATGTTCCATGTAAGCACTTCCTAATGAATTATGGTATTGATGGTCTCTTACATGCCAAAATAAAGTAAAACTCATTGTTCAAAAATCATAAAGATGTTGGTTACATCAATGCCTATTAAAGGGTAGTATGTTCTGTAGAGGAAAAGAGCATGATTGACCTAATGATTATATTGGTAAAATAGTGTGGAGTTGTTATTCTGTTGTGATAGATTATAGGTTTTGTTGCCTAGATGTTGGGCATAGTTATGACTTGTAGAATGAATGTTAGACTGCTGTCAATGCTTATAAATATGCATAGCATGTATAAATTTGGTGTTTCCTCCATGCAATGGATTTGAGTTGCTTATTGAAATTATATTTTGTTAGCATACATGCATGGGTTGTTATGTGGCAATAATAAATAGGCAAAATATGCATGACTATGTTTAAGAGTCAAGCTAGACAAGGGAATTGAAGGTTATTAGTCTTATAGGAAAAATATTATAATTAAAGTTGTTTTAGCATGTAATAGGGAACAAATGCCCTAAAAGTAAGTAATGGACATGGGAGGAAGATATCATTACTTGGAGTGACCCACTTACATATGTTGCGTTCATGAATGCAAGAATCACAATTCTCATTAAACTAGACTATCATTCTCAACAGAGATTAAACTATGGTCATCATGCTATAAAAACAACCTATAAATGGTATAATTTCTATGAAATTATTATACCAAGGCAAAGGATAGTAAGGACATGTTATAGTAAAAGACTATATAACCTACACAAATTGTCATTCAAATTAATCCTTTGGTTAATGCATCTAAATACAATGTGATTTGATCTTCAGTTGGAAGAAGGTATGATTAAGAGGAAACTTAACTTAAACAAATTTCCAAGACATATGCATCTTCGATGGATATGAATAATGGAACTTATAAGTATTCTTGAGTACAAACCATGGTAATTGATAAGTAGCACAAAATGGTATAGACCACTAAGTCAATTAAATGGTATCCAATAATCTATTTAAAACAAATTGAAATCATATAAATAAAAATGCATATTTTTATCAAGCAAATTTGAGAGGTCCTCTTATTGGATTGCATTGATAAGGTGTCTGGACAACATAAGGAAATGTTGTGTAAATGAAAGAAGAATTCATAAAATAGATAACTCATCTTTTGGTAGAGGGTAACTTAATATTAAGGCTGAGCTAACATGTAAATACCCTGAGATCATAAACACTTACAACTAAAATCAGTGTTGGATTGAAAGTAGTAAAAATTTTCATGTATAACTACACTGAATTATGCATGACCAACAAGTTGTTGAGGCATACAAAGGGAAATAGTAAATCATATGAGATGAATTATGATCTGATAATATGTGAGCTAATAGTCTTCCTTAGGACATTAAGAAGAAGTTATGATGAAAATATGCATGAATACAATACTATACTACTAATATTGTAACCAAATGAAATCTAGAAATGATCCACACTTGACAAAAATCTCTTTGATTACATAAATGGACCATACTCATACAAATTTCTTTTTAACTGAGCACAGTTGTTTGGTATGATACTAACATGGTAGGAAAATATGTGGACAAAGTATTGTCATGAAGGTGATACCATGAGGATGGTATTATAGGCTATACCATAGATGGACTATGTACAACAGTACATATGGGACCGTATGACTACATATGCTACAAGGTTGAAAAATGAAATGTTGTTTCCGGGAAAACTAGTGTCTATTCAGATTTGCTAGTTCCACTAATACGGGTAGCTATCTTAGAAACAAACAATTCAAAGTAACCTATGTTTTCCTTTATGGGAGATAGATGAGAGAGAAGCAGAGAGCACCAACCTTAGTCTTTCGCTTGGCTCCTTTCTTGTTTCCTCTCTCCTTTGATAGAGCTTCACCACTCCTTTCTCACTTGTCCCACTTCAAAGAACACCTGTCGAGGTAAAGCAGCAAAATACCATCAAAGCATAAAGATCTATGATACCATAAATAATGTAGAATCAGAAGTACATTAACCATACAAATGCATACATAAATACAAGATTCAGAAATACCCAAGTATATGGAAGAAAACTCAAATAACTTTATTGATAGAAGTAGAAGAGAGGATTACAGCCCAACTGTCTGAGCCAACACCATCCTCCCAACATGAAATCCCTCTTCACCTCATGAAAAGCTAGATTACCCAACAATACAATGCTTCACAGAGAAACCAACAACACTTCCTTACAAAATACAAATTCCAGCCTCTGGATCTCTAGGATGAGGGATCCATATATAGATATTTGCAGGGGGATGATTCAGCTTCTAGGTTTTTTATCAGTGTCATTTCTCTGATAGTTCTTGGTTCCACTTGGAGATTTCATGATCTCTTACTCATCCTTGGGCGAATTTAGAGAGGCAAGTGTCATATGAGCAGTTTCTAGAAGATTCTCTGAGTTTCCACCTAGCAAACTGCCTCTGCCATTTGTCTGCTCTCGTTCATCGCACCCTACAGAAGGGATTTTCAGTATGCATTACACCCCTTGTGTGTAACAAGTGAGATGCATCGCACCCTCAACATGGAGCAGTCAGTGTTGTCTAGTTTTGACTAGTTCTGAGTAGTTTTTCAAGGAGAACTTTTGGGAAATGATGTAATCAGTTGACCTAGATCCTTTAGGGTATGAAACAACAATTTTAGGGGTTTGAGAGCCCTTGGTCTATTGACATATGCAATTGGGGTTGTAGTGCCCAAATATGTCTATAACAGTTGCCCCGCAAAGCATGAGATTGTAAATCTTCTGATGTCGGGTGAAATGCTTTATTATGAGGATCCGAGGTTTTTCGAACTGGAAGGTGACCTGTAATAAGATACAATACAATAAATTGTCTTCATAACATTTTCATGATCTAGCTAAGGTGGGCATTCCCATGCTCAACTTTATAAATTCATTTTCATGTACATAGGATAGACAATCGTCTGTTGTTGCAGATTGGTGATTCTTGTAGAGCCATCATCCCTTAGCTTGGATGATCATCTATGCAGCTATGGCGTACATTTGATGTCTTTATTTTCCTTAACATATCACAACCTGGATGGATGAAACTAGATCCAGGGTCTTCAAACTCATTCAATCTTCACCCGATGTACAAGTCAATCCATGTGAAAAGATGTTCTGAAGTCGAACATGGAAAGACATCACCTGATTCCCAGCCAATGATGTAAGTTGTTAGCAGGCGCAAGAGGAATCACCGATAATGATAATGACCCTCAAGGTACTGCAGTACAATTCATGTGGTGTGAATACATGAGTTGATGTCAAAAACCACGCAAAATCTTTTGGTCGAAGGCCATTGATGTAAACCTGCCACCGGAAGTGAGAAACTTGCCATTGAAGTATGCAAGCTTCAAAGTACTGAAAGGGTTGTTCCTAAGTCAACTTCTTGGATAATGAGTTGATGTCGACAAGAAGTGACCCATCGTACGAGGGCCTTAATGAATCCCACATCTATGACACAAAATAGAGCAAATGGTTTTGTGGAGGTGAAAATGATCTGATGATACAAGGTTCAGGGTGACAATCATGAAAAATGGAGCGTGAAGGTATTGCAGTGGATGAGGCGTTACCTGGGTTGGTGAATTCTCTGAGCGACTTCCCTTGAACATATTGGTGACACTGTGATGGATCGGTAGCGTTAACCTAATAGATGGTACGGAGGACCAATGGTGATGGTGAACAGAATAACCCAACCCGACTCAATCATGGTGATGGAGTGAAAGTGTCATGTTCAAGAGCGATGTGCTACCAATGAAGTTCTTCAAGTTTTCTTCCCTTTTTCCCTAGTCATTGCTGACCAGTACCTCTTTATTTTTGTTAAGCTTGAGGAGGATAAGATATGCTTGTTCTATAATTTGCCCTTCGGGCAAACATATCACTATGTTTTAGCGAGCCTAGCGACAATGAAACTCACTCTTGCCCGGATGGACAAGTTTGTCGCTGTTGTTTTAACGAGTTTAACAACAAAGACAACTCAGTCCTTTTCATATTTAGAGAGTCTAAAAAGAGATGGAAAGGAAACTGCAGTAGTCCTTTTTCATGGTATAATCCCTTAAGTCTGAAAAAGTATAAAATAATATGAAAGGGATGACTTTTCGATAGTTTTAGTGAGCCGAACAAGACAAGTGCTCGATCTTTTTGTGTAATGATCCCTCAGGTCCAAAAAGATTAAAATCTAGAGGAGGGATGGTGCTTCCCTTTACTTTAACGAGCTGGAAAGGCTAGTAGCTTGGCAATCTTTTCATATTTTATGAGTCTAAAAAGAGCTTAAAAGAGACTCATTTTCTAGGAACGAGTGATGTATCCGGGTAGCAACTAGTTACAGGTAAGTTTGGAACTTCTCAAACACGGCAGCATAATGAGGGTGGCTAGTAGAATCACTCGTCGTAGTTGTTCCTCAAAAGGGTAAACAATCAAGTGGAGGTGTATGATTGCTTAAAAGAATGGAGGTGACGGTAAGAACATGACCAAGGCTTAGAAATATGATAGCAATGCGATCACAAAGGTTATTTACCGAAAGTAGGGTTTATTTTTTAATGAGCTTGAACCCTGTGCCAACATGTGTTTAGTGCTAGGTTTATTTTTTAACGAGCTTGAACTTTGCAAAAACATTTCTCATAATAATAGTCAGAGATGTTCAATTCACCAATAACACTATGTTCTTTTGACGGTCGTACTACTTGTTCAATTGCTCTATCAAATTGATTAGAAATGTAAATACATGCTTGAAAAATGAGTAAAAAACCAACATCCTATTTGGATTACATGAAAAGTAACATAAAAGTAGTTTTACCTCTCATTTTTACCATTTCAATCAAATTTGGGATTGTTAGAGCTCTGGAGGTGTTTTTCCCCTTGATTTTCATCAGCTGATTCCGAGAAATTCGGTGGACTATTTTCGGTGCCGTGTAGACCAGGTAGGAGATAACCCTGAGCTCTTCAATTGCATTCTTTCCTTTTCTGGTTCTGAGCAACGTTTCCTGTTTTTCTGGGCCTCAGGGGTTTGAACAATTCATTCTCTCCCCACCGCACCTGGTATGCATCGAAAAGTGAAATGCATACTGAGATGGCCATTGGCCATTCAGTATGCATCCCACCTTGTACATAGCCAAGGTGCAATGGGCGTAGTAGGAGAAGTTTATGCACTGTTTTTCATGGAAAAGTTTTCTGTTTTTGCCCAAATCAGGATCCTAATTCTTCTCTTGTTTGTTTTTCAAAGATTCATCAGATCAAGATGGTCATTACATGGCATGAACACAAGAATGAAGAAGAGGATATGATTGCCTTACATGATCCAAGTATAGTTACTGCATTCCAAAACTGTGGCTTGCTCAAATTCTTCCGCATATCCAGCACGAGGCAAAAAATCAATTTATTGCAATATCTTCTCGATGCATGGGATCCTACCAACCAAGTGTTCCAGATTAGAAGTAAATCCATCCCTTTGAGAGTTGAAGATATCTAATTCTTGACTGTGTTATTGAGGCATGGTGCCCCTCTTTCATTATCAGGATCCGCCCATGGGGGTGAATCCGTGAGGGATTATAATTGCCAGTTCTGTAGAGATGGATCTCAACCGACCAGGGACAGCAAGATCAATATTCGAGATGTCACTGACCGGTCCTTGAGGACTATTTTATTCACCTTTTCTAGATTGGCTAGTAGCGCGGCTCTTAATTTGGCCAACAGGTCCTATATGCAGTATGCCCTGGAATGCCTTGAACCAAAGGTATTCAACTGGTGTGATGCAGTACTTCCAGTTATAAAAGAACAACTTTCCAAGGTGAAGAACGGAAGATCCAAGAACTTTGGTTATGGTTCTATTCTGACCACTTTCGCCTTGGAGAGGATTCCACTGATGTAGCCACAGTACATTTCACTCGGACTGCTAACACTGAGGGAAACATGGATGTAGAGATGGGTTGATCTCATGGCCAGACATGCTGGTCACTCACATATTTCATTCTTTGATGACTTCTTTGAGTGGTTCAACCATCAAGAGATGGTCTTCGCCGAGTATCCATATGTTGGGATGGATTTCTGGGGCGACCCAGATTTGGTGTTGCCGGCTGGTGAGTAGTGGGGTATTATAGGTAAAAATATCTAACCATATCTATGTTTATTGCTTTTATAATGTTCTTGTGTTTTTTAAATGTTATCAAGACTAATCAAACCAATATATTTGTGCAGATATTGGACCAGTGCGACCAACAACGCGCCTGAGGGTAGCAGCTATCGTTCTAGCAGGAGAGGCTGTAGGGAGGGTTGTCCTTCACGATCTAGACATAGCGAAGACCCTTGCAGTATTGTAGGATCAGATCGAGGGTGTCACCCTTAGTATTCAGGATGTGAAGACCGACGAGTTACCTCTGAGGTTACAACTCCATACCACTGGCGTGTCGAGTCGATGGACTAGGCTCTTACGTATGATCGCACAGGCGGTGACTTGTCATCACCAACGCCATTAGTCTAGGGTTCTTTCTTGCTTTTTTGAGTTTTTGGGTTATATGACCGATTTTGTCCTAGACAAAGAAAATTTTGTAAAAAACTATAAACAATTATATGTCTTTTTGATTTTCAGAGTTTTATTTTGGTTAAGTTATATGATCCTGATGCAAACGTTGATTGAAATGCTTTTTCCTTTATAAATGTTGCAAAAGTTTATCTAACACATAATACTCGCTTAACAATGTAGGGACCCATCCACAATGGTTGGAACTTGCTCCCAATTTATCGGATTCCTGATCATAAAGTAAGACCAGGTCACCTTCTGAGAAGACATGGGGTTTGACATTCTTGTTAAATTGTGCCTTGACTCGTTTCTTATGAGCTTCATTAGCCAAAGAGGTGTCACAACAGGTTTCATCCAATTGGATTAGTTCCAAGAAATGAGCCTCTTCCTCTGAAGTTTCAGGGAGAAGGTCGACTGTGAGCTTGAGAGATGAAATTTCACACTGGATCGGTAAGACCGCTTCCAAGCCATACACCAGCTGAAAGGGTGTAAATCTAGTTTCATTTCTCACCGATGTCCTATATTCCCACAAGGCTGAGTACAAGATTAGGTGCCAACTCTGTTTGTGGAGTCCAATCATCCTTTGCAGCATGCACTTTAGGACTTTGTTGATGGCCTCAACTTATCTGTTAACTTGAGGATAATACGAAGTAGAACTTTCATGGGAAAATCCTAATTTGGCAGCCAATTCAACCATCATGTGATTGGGAAAATGCAATCCATGATCTGTGACTATAGCTTGTGGAACACCAAATTTAGAGACTACATGATTGAAAAAGAAAAGAGAAGCCATTTCACAGCTATTGTTTAATGTAGGCATCGCCTCGACCCACTTTGTAAAATAGTCAACTGCGACTATGATATACCCATGCCCCCCAGATGAGGTGGGGTTACATGTCTTGAAATATATGCCCGATTTGGTGAATAGCCCAATAGAAACTACTGGATGCAGAGGTGCGAGTGGTAGTCTGGTTTTGCAATCAAACATTTGACAAGCATGGCAACTTCTGACTGTGATTATGCAATCTTTCAACATAGTAGGCCAGAAGTAACCTACTTGTAAGATCTTTTGTGCCATAGTGTAACCGGATTGATGCCCCCCACACATGCCTGAATGGCAATCATTCAGGACTTTTTCGGCCTCCTCATGCATGAGGCACCTTCGCAGAACTGTATTGATACCTTGGCAGTAAAGTGTATCACCGACGATCATGTAGTCTTTTGCTTGGTATCGAGTATGTCGTTGTTTGGAGTGAGAAGTATTAGGCCTGTATGTTTGGGTTTGGAGATAGATCAGTATATCTCCATACCACAGATTGCTAGATGATATCAGAAGCAAAGATTCATCCACGATTGATGCTTTGGATGTTGAATCGTTGGACGATGATGGGAAGTTGCATAGTAACTCCGTGAAAACTAGAGACTTCTTCGATTTGGATTTTATGAATTCCTGATCAAACTCTTGCAAAATGGATATCCATTTTGAATATTTACCCCCAATAATTGACGCGACAGAATGTAATTCATAGGGTTGCAATCTGACAAAATGGTAGTTTTGCGAAAGAGGATATAGTGTCAAAATATCTGTACTACTTGAACAGCTGCTAGAGCCATGTTTTCAACATAGGAGTACTTTCTTTCTATATCGTTTAAGTTTCAACTTAAATAATAGACTAGATGTTCAATTCCATTGTCTTTTTGTACTAAAACCATTGCGATGGTTGTATCTGCTGCAGCTAGATACAGGTTAAAGTCTTTTTGATAGTTAGGAGTGTACATTAATGATGCTTTTATTAGGGATTACTTTACAGAATCAAAGGAAGCTTGCACAACCTGATCCTAGTTGAAGGGCACTTCTTTTTTCAAAAGATGCGTATAACCTTTAGCAAGTTTGGCACAATTTGGAATGAGCCTCCTTAGAAATTTTGCTTTCCCTTGGAGTTTCTAAATCTGAAGAAAATTTGAAGGTGGAGGCATATCGATGATTGTCTGAACCTTACATCGGTCGAGTCAAATCCAATCCTTAGAAACTACGAAATGAAGTAAACGACCAAAACCGACACAAAACACACAGTTGTGTGGATTGAGTCGTATCTTGTAGTGTCAGCAACGTAGAAATATAGCCCTCAAATGTTGTGGATGATCAATCCACTTTCGCGAGTGATTTGGTAGATCGTCGAGATATGGTTGAATGATTTGTTTGATGTCGTGGAAGGTGTAATTCATTGCCCTCTGAAAAGTTTCCCCTACGTTCTTTAAACTGAAAGGTAGTTTACGGTACGCGAATGTGCCCCATGGACATATAAATGCAGTCTTCGACTGGTCCTGTGGGTGGATGTTTATTTGATTATATCCAGAAAACCTATCCATAAATGAAAATATTTCGCATCCGCGCATTCATTAATTATCTGGTAGATGAAGGGCGTAGGGTAGTTGTCCTTTGGACAAGCTTGATTTACATCCTTGTAATCAACGCACACTCTAATTGTTCCTTGCTTTTTCATCACAGGAACAATATAGAATACCCAATCAGTTAGAGGAACTGGGTAAATGAAACCAACATGTAAATGTTTTTCAACTTTTTCCTTGATGGTAGCGGCTTTATTCGGGTGAACCTGCCGAAGCCGTTGTCGTACCGGTTTGACATCTGGATACATCTTGATTTTATGTTCAACTATGCTTAAGTCAGTGCCTAGAATTTCTTCATATGACCATGAAAAGACATCTCTGAATTCGTGAAAGAGAGCACAACATATTTCCAGTTCTGAAGAAGAGCAAGATTTTCCGACACGAATATTCTCTACAACATTAGGTTTGGTCGAGATTTTTATGGCGATAGTTTCTTCAATATTGGACATATTTCGCTCGAAATCCACCGTATTTACAGTATTTGATAGAAAATAAAAAACTGAAGGATGATTAAGGTCACTGGAATAATCTTCGTTGTTATCTTGAATATGGGAATGATGGTGGTAATCTTCCCATGATGCCTCTATTGTCATCATTGACTGAATGATTGCCTCGTCTGTGGAATGTACATGCGACCAAGGATTTGAAGAGGTGCCATATTCTTGAGACCTATCTATCCAAACACTCGATGATGCTTTTATTAGGGATTCCTTTAGAGCATCAAAGGAAGCTTGTGCAACCTGATCCCAGTTGAAGGGCACTTCTTTTTTCAAAAGATGTGTATAACCTTTAGCATGTTTGGCACAATTTGGAATGAGCCTCCTTAGAAATTTTGCTTTCCCTTGGAGTTTCTGAATCTGAAGAAAATTTGAAGGTGGAGGCATATCGATGATTGCCTGAACGTTACATGGGTCGAGTCAAATCCCATCCTTAGAAACTACGAAACGAAGTAAACGACCAGAACCGACACAAAACACACACTTGTGGATGATCAATCCACTTTCGCGAATGAGCTCGTAGATCATCGAGATATGGTTGAATGATGTGTTTGATGTCATGGAAGGTGTAACTCATTTCCCTCTGAGAAGTTGCCCCTGCGTTCTTTAAACTGAAAGGTAGTTTATGGTATGCAAATGTGCCCCATGGACATATAAATGCAGTCTTCGACTGGTCCTGTGGGCGGATGTTTATTTGATTATATCCAGAAAATCTATCCATAAATGAAAAGATTTCGCATCCGCACATTCATCAATTATCTGGTCGATTAAGGGTGTAGGGTAGTTGTCCTTTGGAAAAGCTTGATTTACATCCTTGTAATCAACACACACTCTAATCGTTCCTTGCTCTTTCATCACAAGAAAAATATTCGATACCCAATCAGTTAGAGGAACTGGGTAAATGAAACCAACATGTAAAAGTTTTTCAACTTCTGCCTTGATGGCAGCGACTTTTTTGGGTGAACCTGTCGAAGCCGTTGTCATACCAGTTTGACATCTGGATACATCTTGATTTCATGTTCAAATATGCTCGAGTCAATGCCTGGAATTTCTTCATATGACCATGCAAAGACATCTCTGAATTCATGAAAGAGAGCACAATATATTTCCAGTTCTGAAGAAGAGCAAGATTTGCCGACATGAATATTCTCTACAACATTAGGTTTGGTCGAGATATTTATGGCAATAGTTTCTTCAATATTGGACAGATTTCACTCGAAATCCACCATATTTACAGTATTTAATAGAAAATCAGAAACTGAAGGATGATTAAGGTCGCTGGAATAATCTTCATTGTTATCTTGAAGATGGGAACGATGGTGGTAATCTTCCCATGGTGCCTCTCTTGTCATCATTGACTAAATGATTCCTTCATCTTTGGAATGTACATGCAACCAAAAATCTGAAGAGGTGCCATATTCTTGAGACCTATCTATCTAAACACTCGATGACCATTGATTTGGGTTTGTCACCTAGGCCAAGAAAATTGATTGGTACAAAATTTCTATTGGGCTTGGAGGCAATACCTGGCGATGATCGATGCTAACAAAAGGTTCAAAAATCTTCTGAATCTTTGCAGATTTAGAAGATACCATATTACAGGTTTCCACCGTAGCCAATTCCACCATATTACTTGGAGGCGGTAGGGAAAAAGTACCCATTGAGGTAGGGTCTTTTAAGAGGCCTACTCTGACATTTTGAAGCGATTGAGAGCTTCCATGGATCATTGGAATGCTTCCCATAACTTGTGAACTGTTGTGGAGAAAGGTTTGTTGGTCAACAATTGTAATTCTAGCTTGGAAGGGAAATGCAATCTTTCTAAAATATGTTGACACAATAGCAGCCATAGCATAAATCCAAGGCCTTCCCAGTAGGATATTGTAATCGAGGTTTCCATCGGTAACTTCGACATCAATTTCTACTATATTGTCCCCCAGTTCGACTTGAAAGTTACTTATAATTTCGTACATCGTGTATGTTAATCCATCGAATGATTTTAATGTCGTTGATGATCTTGACAATGGTGGTGAGCCTAAAGTTTTCCAACAACTCATTGACATAATGTAGGTAGATGCCCCCTCATCAATGATTGTTCGATGAACAATTTTGTTGAGGGCTTTTACCTGGACAAGGAAAGCGAGTTGAGCTGGTAACTAAGGTTCGTATCCTTTATGATTAAAGGCCACTAGATTTGAATCCATTAGGTCAATCCCACCTATTGCTAATAATAAAGCTTGCTTTTGGGAGGGGCAATTCTGTAGTACTTCAAGTGTCGACATAACGGTTGGTGATTGGGCCATATCCTCTACTTATAATTCAATGTTGCTCGAGCATGAGGATTAAATCTCGATTTGTGTGCTACTCCCTTTGGCAGCTTTATTGTTAGCTCAGGAATGATGGGTGGCACAACTTCAGATGAAGTTGTTGTTGAACTACTAGGTTGATCTGTAGCCTTGTTGTTTGGCATCTATAGATTCCCATAACTTTTATTCCTTGTTGATATTAAAGCATCATTTTGTTGTTTCGAAATGGACAACATAAGCACTTGGGATAGGGAAGCATTATCGATAGCAACCAAATTGGTTTCTGGGTTTGGAAATGGATCAGTCAATACCACTGAGGTACTTGAATTCTTAAAGAACTTCTTGACCTCAGCTCGATGTGGACATTATTTCGTCCAATGGTCCCCATCACATATGAGACATGGCTAAGTAGGTTTCGTTTTCCCAGTAGGGTTTTTAGAAGATTTTCATGAGTTGAATCTTCCTGTTTTTTCTTTCTGTTTTTCCCTTTCTTCTTGCCCCCTTGTTGCTTCATTTCTTTGCCTTTGTCAGACGACACGAAATTAACCTCTGAGGCAGGAAGTTTGTCATTTGAGTTTTTACTGGAAACTGTAAGGGCCTTACCAGATGGGGCCTTTGCGGTTCACGTAGTTGAGGTGCCAATCACGCTATTGCTGGCATGAGTGTCCCTGTTTGATTTAGGAGGAGGAGGAAAGAAAAATTCGGTCTAGGAGCGTCAAGAATTTTGTCATAGAGCATGCCAAACTGAGTATAGATCAAGTATAGATATTGTGCATGAGCAATAACTTGCTCTTCAGTAACGACCCCTCTCTTGGCCACATCTTCTGTAATAGAAGGTAACAATGACTTAACAAACCATTCAACTAGAAGCTGATCAGGAACATATGTCTTTACCATTCGACGATGACGTCGCCACTCATGAATATGATCAGATATGTGAGTGGTTGTTGTTTGTTTAAAATTGGTAAGGAGGTCCGTTTTTGTTTTGTACCTTATAGGTAACTGAAAATGGGTTAAAAAAGTAGTGGTAAGTGTGCTGAAGTTATCGGATGAAGCTCTAGGCAATTCGATGTACCATTTCACCGTCGAACCAGTTAGCATTCGCTAAAAAAGGTGAAGCCTAATCGAATCATAATTGAGGGTGTTAGACGAACACCACAAATGAAAGGTCATTACATGATTCGATGGATCTTCACCTCGGTTTCCATTGAATTTAGGAATATCTGACAAAAGTTTATGAGGAATCGCTGGCCACCAA
Source organism: Pinus taeda (assembly GCA_000404065.3). NCBI lineage: Eukaryota > Viridiplantae > Streptophyta > Pinopsida > Pinales > Pinaceae > Pinus > Pinus taeda. The sequence goes on along the minus strand of APFE030491050.1, from coordinate 44,020 downwards.
GGGGCATAAGCAATTGGATATTTGTTAGCCGATTCAGATCTAGTAATTCTAAAGTTGCTATGAAAGGCAACTGTTGATTTAGGTTTGCCAAAGCATACCCAGGATAAGATGGGATTGCCTGAGCAATAGGTCTTTTCATACCAGCATAATGTGTTTGATGTTGATAACTTTGATACGGTTGATGGGCATAAGCATTATAATATGGTTGTTGGTAACCGTTCTGAACATACGGTTGCCCATTACCTGCAAAGCTTTGTTGCTCAGGTCCTTAATAAGCTTGCTGGAATTGCAGTTGTTGATATTGTACCAGCCATGATTGTTGGACCATTTGTTGTTGTCCAATACTAGATGTTTGACCAAGATGAGGGGTGATAGTACCTGTTTGAGCCTGAGTCGCTTCAGTTAAGGAGCCACTAATCTGCGGTTGTGATTGAGTCGTGGAGACAAGAGGCTGTTGTGTTACGAATTGAGAGAATTGAGGTTGACATACAACAGGCAACGCTTGTACTTGCGACACTATCACAATAGCCAATGTAGTAGGAATGTTCAACATAGGTTGATTTGGTTGCATTGAATATACAACTCTTAGCTGTTGAGGCAGTATTGGTACCCAACCACTGGATGCAATTCCAGGTTTACATGAATTTTGTTTTGAACTCTCATATGGTTGTTCTCCTGGAGGGAACAATGAAAGGCATACTGCCCCCCATATGGCAGCAATCCAGTGTTCAAAGGGTAAATTGGTCTTTGGAGACTAGACGGCTCAAATTGATACTGATGTGAAGGATTAATTTTCTAAGTCTCAACATAAGAAATTCCAGATAATATTCCAGATGAACAAATAGGAACAGACCATGCTGTCAAAATAGTCCTTCGGTGGACTCCATCTAGTGGTTGAGAACTAGTTGGGACAGATGGTATAGCAGTGAACATTATCGGAGTAGTGACAGGAGGTTCTACTGCTGCTGTATCAGATGACACAGTCCTTGATTTCAATGGCTGTTCAGACATATTGAGTCTATTCAAAAGATTTCTTAGCGATTAGACAGGAACTTGCGATGAAGGGTGATTAAAAGAACTAAATTCTGTAGTAGAAGGATATAGGTGGATCCTAGTTCCAAAATGCAATGGGGTACTGGATGGAAGATCCTCCACAATCTCTTCTATAGCAATCCGTCCAGGTGGAAGAAGTAGACCGTCAGGTCTGTAAAATATCTCCAATGTCGAAGAAGGTATAGACTCTACAACGACAAATACTGGAGGGGGGACACCTTCCGAATCAACCCTAGATGGAGCTGGTTCAGGAATAGAAGTGTTTACTGTTACACTAGGATCAATTCTAATTTCCTCTTGTAATTGCAGAACTTCTTCTGTAGAGGAAAGGGTACCAAAAATAATTGGAGTAACTGGAGTCTCTGATGATGTTGAAACACAAGTTTCAAAAAAACCAGGAGATTTCGACCTAGTTAAACAAGATTGTTTGGCCCAGAATGGTTTCATTTCTAGAGTCAAAGATGGTTGACTCATTAGCCTCCACAACCAATGGGGTTTTAATTGACTTTCTTGCATGATTACTGATTACTTGATCAACACAAAATTAAAAGGGGAAAATGTTATTCCGAATTAAATGAATTTTACAATGCTTTGACACAACTTGCTTTTTCAATTTTTAAGAGTCAAGAAAAAGCTAAAGGTGACTCTAGTCACCTTATATTTTTAATGAGCCTGAAGTGACAAGTGCTCAGATGGACCTTTTCTTTTAAGGCGTCAAAAAGGAACGAAAGTGACTACTCTGGAAATGTAGACAGAGGGATTACAAAACCAATCGCAAAACTGCAATATACACCTCGGTGGTAAATTAAAGAGAAATTACCGAGGACTTTATGTATGACAATCAATCTTCCTGAATGTTGTGTTTATTGCATTGCGATCGATAGGGCCACATACACAGCTTCCTAAGGATAAATGATATCAGTCTATTGTGGTCTCCCAATACATACTCGACGGTACATGGGAGCACAAGTCCGTACTGGCACTTGTCGTATCAAAGAGGAGGAATCACCCAACCTACGATGAAAATGATAGTTACTAGGATTTACGACATTGGAATACGTCTCTAGCCTAGACTTCTAGATGTTGTGCGTTAGGTTCCAAAGAGTTTTTATGTTCGTTGAGGTTTATTTTATAGTTGATCTTTCTTAAGAAGTTTGCCTTTCGAGGTTCACCACGTGATGTAGATGTAAAATTCCTAAATATGAAATTTAAAATGATAAACAATCGTTTGTTTTCTTTTAGCAATGAAAATCCTAGCTACTAAGGAAAGAAGAGTATGATTCTTTCAACATAGAGCAGAAAGCACACACTAAATGCACTTTTCCTAAATCAATTTCCGCATGCAATCTAAATGCAAATGCACATGCATGCATTTGTTTTTCCGTTTGCTTAATGTGAGAATGCCAAAAAGAAAACTAAGTACAGATCTGAACTACTTTTCTTCAAAGCGAAACTTTATCAATTTCTTTCCAAAAACGAAAGGAAGACTAAGACGACACTTTCAGTTTCGAATGGAAAACTACTTTCGACACTTTAAAGAATTGACAATTCAAATCAAATACAATGGCAAAAGTAAAATCGACTATCTAAAAGAGGAAGACTTACGACACTCTTTTTCTTGATTGAAAACAACAGTTGGATACTTTTGAATCAAACGATGACAGTTTGATTAAGCTATTTTTGCAAAGGATAACTGTAAATGATAAAAAATACATAAAAAACATTCACAAGTCCTTATCAATTGAGGCTGAATAAGGTAAAGGAAGAAGGCTTCAACAATTATTTACTGATCATAAGTAGAAAAACTACTGAATAGAGCTGAAAACAATGAAGAAAAACCAATTTTTGGAGAGAGAAACAGTCTCATTCAATCATCACACCTGTCCTCAAGGGAAAGAGGGATGCATCTCACCTGTAGCATGCGAAAGGTGCGATGCATCCAGATTGCCAATGAGAGACAGTGTGATGGTCCAGTGACGAGACTGAGCTTGGTTTTCACCCACAGTTTGAGGCTAATTTCAATGATTTAGGCCAAGATTATGATGGAAAGTAAACAAAAAGTATAGGGGTATGATCTAATGAGGTTATTGAGCTACCACCAGGGCACTTAGGATGTTTGCAAGTCAGATGTTCAGTTCATAAACCAACCCAGAGATTGACTGAAGTAGCATTGATCTACTTCGCAGTTGCATAGCAAAAGCAGTTCGAAGGCTAGCTAGCTTAACTTCAGGCTCCGTCTGTAGTTTATAAAGCAAACAACAATAACAAACAAACAAAATATTTTTTCCATAGCAGAGTCACCATTTTGTTTCCAGGAAAACTAGTGTTTATTTAGATCTGCTAGTCCCACTAAGACGGGTAGCTATCTTAGAAACAAACAATTCAAAGTAACCTGTGTTTTCCTTTATGGGAGATAGATGAGAGAGAAGTAGAGAGCACCAACCTTAGTCTTTCGCTTGGTTCCTTGCTTGTTTCCTCTCTCCTTTGATAGAGCTTTGCCACTCCTTTCTCACTTGTCCTGCTTCAAAGAACACCTGTAGAGGCAAAGCAGAAAAATACCATCGAAGCATAGAGATCTATGATACCATAAATAATGTAGAATCAGAAGAACATTAACCATACAAATGCATACATAAATACAAGATTCAAAAATAGACAAGTATATGGAGGAAAACTCAAATAACTTTATTGATAGAAGTTGAAGAGAGGATTACAACCCAGCTATCTGATCCAGCACCATCCTCCCAGCATGAAATCCCTCTTCACCTCATGAAAATCTAGATCACCCAACAATACAATGCTTCACAGAGAAACCAACGACAGTTCCTTACAAAATACAAAATTCCAGCCTCTGGATCTCTAGGATGAGGGATCCATATATAGATATTTGTAGGGGGTGAGTGAGCTTCTAGGTTTTTGATTAGTGTCATTTCACTAATAGTTCTTGGTTCCACTTGGAGATTTCATGATCTCTTACTCATCCCTGGGCGAATTCAGAGAGGCACGTGTCATATGAGAAGTTTCTAGAAGATTCTCTGAGTTTCCACCTAGCAAATTGCCTCTGCCATTTGTCTTCTCTCGCTCATCACACCCTACAGAAGGGATTTTCAGTATGCATCACACCCCTTGTGTGTAACAGGTGAGATGCATCACACCCTCAGCATGGAGTAGTCTTTATGGTCCAGTTTTGACCAGTTCTGAGTAGTTTTTTAGGGAGAACTTCTGGGAAATGATGTAATCAGTTGACCTTGATCCTTTAGGGTATGAAACAACACTTTTATGGGTTTGAGAGCCCTTGGTTTATCAACATATGCGACTGGGGTTGAAGTGCCCAAATATGTCTATAACAAATGTGTATTGGTGTGTATAACATACCTTGTGTGTAGGTATGCATAGAGTCATTAGATAGAGGTCTAGCCAGGTAAACCAACTTTAAGGTTACGCAAAATAAGGAAATTAAGTTTGGTATAAGTAACTGTGGTTAATCACAGTTTGGCATTCATACAATTATGATGTTACAGGCATATTAATGAGGAAAATATGCTAACTGATGTATTATATGCAGAGATACTGCAAGAAGCAAGTTTTCGACAAGAATACAAAGGCTTGAAAGAATGAAAGTAGATAACATGCATTATTTACATAAAATAAATGATAACCAATAGTTTCTTTAATAACCTTAAGTAACAGATTATGATCTTTATCATAGTTAAACTTTTGCATCTTTAAATTATCACAAATGGTTTGAAAAAATGTTATAGGTAGCTATGAAAGGAGATCACTCCTTGAGACTGATGTAGCTATCGAAGGAGAGGAATTGGGACCACTCCTTGTGACTGATGTAAATCAGAAAAATTGCATCAGATTGTAGAGCCATGAGAGTTGTTGTTTCATAAACCAGCTACCTATGAAGGAGAACATGATAAAGTGATACACTAAGAACGGTGTAAAATGTAGAAATTTTGAATAATTTAACACATATTCAATAGAGATTATCCTGATCATGTACTATTGCGGAAAGAATACACAATACATAAGCTCCTCTACATTGATCATCAATATAGAAGCATCAATAACAATAAAACATCAAGAGCATTCACACATTAATACAGTATGTATCCCGGGGAAAGCATCTTGCTAAAAACCCCAACTATCTGTATATTAATGATTGAGTCATGTAACATTACAAAGTACAATGCTTATCACAAGCAATCCAGTACCAGCTCCACCTATTGCACACAATACAACTTAGATCTGAATGAATCACTGGCTCAAATCTCTTCCGCTGCTTGCCTGCCTCCGCTGCTCAATACCTGCACAAGAACTGGTGATAATACCAAGGCAGCCACGTCTTTCCTTGGCTAAATCATGTATTTCCAAGCTACAATATGTGCAAACTCATTGGCATACTCAATCCCCTGATTTGTGCAAGATCTGGTGCACAACTATAGTCACAACTGATAGCAATCTGATTCTCTAACACCTGTCCCTGTTGAACTGAACATGCACTAACATGCAATCGAGTTAACTGATGTATTCATTAGTTGTATTATGAGTTAATAACTTGTGAATTAATTAATAACTAATTCACCCAACTCATCTCTAGTCTATTTGCCAGTTAGACTAAATACAACTAGTTTAACAAAGCTAACTGAACACAACTCCATCAACTGCTCCACAATCAACTCCACCAAACTCAACTGATTGAGTTCTAACTGAAGTCATGCATGCAACAACTCAACTGACTCATAAGAAAAGCGTATTTCCTTCTGACAGCTCCATGTGCCACCTCTGTAGCTCAAACTGAAGTGCTCCAAGAGAATAAGATTAAGTTTATAGTCCAAATATTATTGTGAGATAATAATATTTGACTTTTCTATTTTTGACAGCCAGTCTAAAAATAGACTTGATCACTCACACTTTCATCAAAAATAGAAGTCCATCTATTTTTTCCAACTTGATCAATCTTCCATAAACAGCAACCTGCAATCCATAGACATGATCCATATGTCTAAAAATAGACATAGTCTAAAAATAGACTTGCGCCAAAAATAGCCTGCGGGCCCACTTAGTGAAGGCGACTCTTTTCACTAAGCTCCATCATCTTGTTGCAATCTCAACAATTGGTCATCTCATCTATTGGAGATTTTACGAGATAGACCGGAGTGAGCCTTCTCCTGCCCCGTAGGGCTAGCTACGAGGCTAAATGGTTTGATGTAGCCTTGAGGTTTACCTTTCTCAGCCTGAGGTGAAATTTCAAGTGCTAACATGACCAAGGGTGGCCAAATTAACTGGCCACCTCCAACTTATAAAGATACCTCCTCTTAGTATTCATACATTTTTCATTATTTACACATAGGGAGGAGATGATATGTTGCCATACATGTGCATACCTCATGATCGACTGATGCATGGATGTGCATGTTGGAGTGTTGGATATTTGTACTATCACCAAGGGAGTTGTCTTGCTGTGTTTTTCCTATTCCTGTGTATATCTTCTCTGCTCCTTGTGGTATTTGACTATTGTAGTTGCTATGTGTGCAGGTCCGTTGTTGATGCCCAACGTGTTTTTGCTACTTGTGGAGAGTCCTGCTTGGAGTGGTATGGTTACTACATAGTGCCTCATGAGTGGGTATCACTCCCTCTACTTGATAGGAAAGGGAAAAAAATAAGATTATGGCTTTTTGTAATGGTTGCACACGCTCCTACAGGAGGAGGTTTTCTTCCTGTAGCAATCCTTTCCTTCTCTTTCAGGGTCCTCTAACTGCATGGGAGTGATGAGAAAGGATGTAAAGGGTTTGGAGGATGATACTAGGGCTCTAAGGGATTAGTGTAGGTTTGTGAAAATGAAGAGGATGTGCTCTATGTTTTTCAAGAAAATTTTCAGGGTGAGACGGAGTGGAGGGTTTTTTTTGAAAAATATTATTTTTTCTTGTGAATTGGGATGGATGAATAATGGATAGATGGTGGGAGAGCTTTATTTACCTTTGGCAAGGTAATTATTGGTGGTAAATTCATTCATATTTTCTTCTTGTAGCTTTTCGAAGCCCTCCTGTAGTGCTATAGGATCTTCTTGTAGCAATTACAATCTTCGTCTAGCAATCAAGAAAGGGGCTGAAATTTGATTTTTGAGCTACTAGGATGATGGAGAGTGGTGAGCACATGAGGTTGGATGGTGGATATGAAGTGGATGGAGGGAGATGTGAAGAGATCTTCAGTATGTCATCATTGTAGCTATGGAATCTGCCATTGTCTTCAAACCTGCAAAATGACAAAAACAATTAACAGACACGATGTGGATCCATGTCCTGGAATTTTTCTTTGTTTCCTTCTTTTTTTCTTTTTTTTTGAGACACACAATTTGCCTCATGAGAGGTTTTCAACCTATGTGCCTGCCCTGAGCGACTCAAGGGAGGTTTTCACTCAGGGGTCTTTATTTTTTTCTCTTTATTTACTCTTGGGTTGCCTTAGAGAGGTTTTCAACCCAAGAGTTGGCCTTACATGCCTCGTAAAGGTTTTCATCCGGGCCTTTTATTGTTGTTGTTGTTTTTTTTTTTTTAAATAGTATCTAGGAATGTTGTGACCTGGAAGCTATGACACTTCCAATCACATTAAACTCTTTGTTGATGGTGCTGATGAATTCCTCCTTAGACATAGGCTTTCGGTATACCTTCAATTTGTAGCCATTAACAAGAAAGGGAATCCCTTCCTCATCAATGGTCCTTATTTGAACAGCTCCATTTTCATGGAATTTCTCTATCAGGTATGGTCCTAACCATCTTATCATCAATTTTCCCTTGAAATCCTTGAACCTAGAGTCATACAGTAAGGCTCAATCCCCTTCCTGAAAAACGTTGTCCTTGATATGCTTATCATGCCAGACCTTCCTTTGCAATTGTATAACTTCGGTGTGTAGGAGGGCATGCATGCTAATCTCATTCAAGCCATTTAACTAGAGAGGCCTCTCTTGTTATGCTTTGTTGACATCTAAATCCAATCGGGATGCCATTCTCAAAGTATTATACTCAAACTCAATAGAGAGTAGAGCTTTCTTTCCATAAACCAGATCATACGGAGTAAAACCAATAGTGTTTTTCCAAGTTGTGTTATAGGCCCAAGTGGCCTCCACTAATCTGTCTACCCAATCCTTCCTACTACTGCTCACAATATTGGTGAGGATGCTCTCTAATTATTTAGTTGTAACCTCTACTTTTCCATTGGCCTGAGGGTAATATGCAGTAGATTTTTTGTGTTTGATATGACGCTGCCGTAATAGATTCTCGATCGGATGTGATGTGAATTAAGCTCCCTGATCAATGACTATCTCTCTAGGGTACCCAAATTTTTAGAACACATTCCTCCTTAAGAACTCAACCACTTTCTCTTTTGTTTTTGCCTTGACAGCCTTTGCCTCAGCCAACTTTGTCAAATAATCAGTGCACACAATGATGTACTTTTTCTTCCCTGATGGTGGATCAATTGGCCCAATTAAATCCATGCCCCACTTCTCAAATGGATCCAAATCCACCTAAAGTTATAGGGGATTTTCATCCTTGGGTGTGGGTTTCCCCATCCTTTGACAATGATCACATCTATTGGTATACCTTCTTGCATCTTAGTGGAGAGTGGGCCAATAATAGCCATCTTGTAGAGCTTTGAAAGTTGTTCTCTTGGGAGAAAAATCAACTCCATAAGGCCCATCATGACCGGCTGAGAGTGTCAAATATTTCCTCTTCCCTGAAACATCCCTTTAAGATCTGATCTGGTCCTAGCTTGAACAAATTGACCCCAATCCAAGTGAAAGGGGCGCTCTTCCTTACAATTCTTCTCTTCTCCCTAAATGACAGATTTGGAAGAAATATTGCAGCCACTAGGTAGTTTTCTATGTCAGCAAACCATGGGGAGAATACTGGGATAGCAAATAAGTGCTCATATGGAATCTAATCATCAACCATCCCTTCATCACCTACAAGCAAAGCAAGTCTAGACAGAAAATATGCAACTACATTATCTTTTCTTGGCTTGTCAATGATAGTTAAATCAAATTGTTGTAACAATAACAACCATCTAATGATTTTGGCATTCACGTCAGGCTTGGTCATTAAGAATTCGATAGGTGCATGGTCATTATGCACAAAATTTTGGTATCCAGTGATGTAGTGTCTGAATTTGTTCAAAGAGTGTACAACAACTAGGAGTTCTTTCTTAGTTATAGTGTAGTTCAATTCAGCCTTAGACAGATTTTTAATAATGAAGTAAATGACATAAGGTAACTTACCATCTATTTGTCCTAAAGTTTCCCCCACATTTTTGTCAGATGCATTAACATATGGAAAGGAAGAGCCCAATTTGAGCCTCTAAGTATGCGTGTAGTGGTTAATTTCTCTTTCAATATCTCAAGGGCCTCTTAGCAGTTATCTATTCCACGGAATTTTGAGTCCTTAGCCAACAACTAAACAATGATGAAGCCACTTTTTTGAAGTCCTTGATAAACCTCCTATAGTATCCAACTAATCCCAATAAACTCCTAACATCCATCTGCTTTTGAGGAGTAGGGACCTTTTTTATGATGGCAATTTTGTTTGGGTCCACTTCTATTCCCTCTTGAGATATTGAATGGCCAAGGACAGTCCATGCATTCATTAAGAATTCGCACTTCTCAAGACTAAGCAAGAGGTTCATTTCAATGCACTTCCTTAGGACTTCCTTAAGGTTAGAGAGAGCTTTCAAGAAGTCACACCCATAGGGAGTGAAATCATCCATGTAGATCTCTACATAGTCATGGACCAACTCAGCAAATATGCTCAGAATTGCCCTTTGAAAAGTGGAAGGAACATTACATAAACATAAAGGAAGGACCCTATAAGAAAAGGTACCCCAAGGACATGTGAATATAGTTTTGTCTTGATCCTCAAGGTTGATCTAGATCTGATAGTAGCCGTTGAATCCATCCAGGAAAGAGAAGAACTTCTTCCCTGCAAGACCATCTAAAACTTGATCAAAGAAAGGTAAAGGGAAATGGTCTTTATTGGTGTATTTGTTCATCTCTCTGTAATCCAAACATATCCTCCACTTCCCATTCTTCTTTGGGACCAAAACTAGAGGGGACACCCACTCACTATCTGAGAAGGGCTTATATTCTTCATTATATCCTCTCCATTAGTTTCTCTGATAGGTAAAACCTTCTCAGTCCTGTTTTCAACCATGGTTTGGGTAGGTGAAATGGGTTCTTATTCTTCCCCAATAGGTTCTTCAAAAATCTCAAGTTGTTCACTTAAGGGATCTTCTAACTCCCCTGTAGTCAAGGAGGGAAGTTGACAATCACTGAAGAAGAGTGAAGGTTGATTGTTTGATGGTGTGGGGGTGTTTTGTAAGAATTTTCCTTGAGTATCTCTATTCCTACAAAGCATGAAAGAAAAAAAATTCTTTTATGCGTTTTTTTTTTCAAAACTGAATGCAAAACAAAAAGAAATGCTTAAGTAGAAATAACATCTACCTAGACACCTCCCCGACAACGTCGCCAAAAAGTGGTTAGCCTTGGTATTGCACCAAGAGTGTTGCAACTCCTAGAGGCTCCTCAACTCTATTTATCAACCCGAGTTCTGTACAAACTTCAAGGTGACAATGCTATATGCATAGTAGATGGAATTATACTCATGTCACCCTCAACTAGGTCATTTGATCATGAGGGCTCGAAGACCATTCTTCTATTGAATTAGGGGAAATTAACTACTGAAAGTGTAATTCAAAATTTATCCCTAGTGTAGAGAAAGTAAATGCTTTTCAAATCTAACTTGTAAATTCTACTGAATCAATTCATGAAAGAACACAAGAGTTATGCTACCTGCAGAAAGGAAACTACACTAATTGCAATCAACCATCTAGCTACCAATTCACTTGAAAACAGAAAATTATTCTACCAACTCACAACTCAAGATTTCATGCATCATCTATCTAATTCACACTTTCATATGAAGTAATGTCATATTTTCCAAATCTGTGATGAAGAAACTAATGTTATTTTCTCTTGCAGTGAAGGAAAAGGAATGGATGGAATGGCCTAGGTGGTACCTCTATTCATGGATTCCAATCTGGTGGGTCAACCTACTCCTAAACTAAACCATACTAGCATTACAGGTCAAAAAAATGGCAAAATAGGCTGCTACACACATGCTATAGGAGGCTGCTACAGGATCCTCGTATTGTTATAGGAAGTCCTGTAATGCTACAGGAAGGTTGCTGAGAGGGTTTGGAAGGTAAGGATGATGGGATCAAGGGATGGAAATATGGATGAAGGTTGTGGTGAATGGATGGAAGGTGACCAACACCCCTATCCAAGCTCAACACTTCAGCATGGCCAGATTTGGACTAAGAGGGTTGCTCACGGTGACGTAATAATCAAAGATCAAGAACAGTGGTTGGGATTCATCTTAAGAGAGTGGAGAAGTCCTAGATGGAGATGGTGAAAAGAGTCCCTTGCCTGTAGGTCCAACAGTCCTACAACATCACATGCACCTGCTCTTATTTTCATTTACAACATACTATAACCAATGGTGGAAAAGATGAGTTGAATTTGGAAACTATCTAATTGATGCTAAAAACTCTTATCTATGTAATGAATTAACTTCTAAGCTACATAAATCATATGTTAAACAAGATAACTAATGTAGACCTTTTTTCCAAGAAAACATCACATAGTGTGTTTGGGTTATGATTGTAGAGTCCTCTAATCAGGCTCCAATGAGAGAGATGAGATAGAGGAAATAGTCTCGGACTTTTTGAGGAATTATATTCTACTAAAATGTAGCAATTAATAAAACATTCTAAGATAAAAGAAATATCAATACATAAGAGGGACCTAAGCTACTAGGGTTGGGCCCAAACCCAAGACCCTCAACCCTCTGAACTAACTCAGTTATGGATCAATAGGAAACTTATCATTATCATTGCAAAAATGTCAAGTACATCACATAATAAGTCAAAAATAGCAGTCACAAGTGCTTGAGCTCAATAGATTCTTAGATGCAAACAAAGTTTGAATCCTAATGAGGTCCTTGGCATGTTTCTTTATACAAAAGGGTAGCTACCAACATCTCCCTAGAAAATAGAGATGTTTGTCTCACAAAACTTGAGAAAGGTGGATCTAGATCCTCCTTGAACTGCACTAGCTTGGCTGTCAATGACCTCGTCCTGCTTGGTTGCTAATGACTCGAGTTGATGAGAGATAAAGTGGTGATCTTGGCTGGTTGAGGGAGTGAGGTACACAACCTCCTATAATATCTCCTTTTTGTCAACTCTGAGCTCTTGCATTAAAATTATCTTAAAATTGCTCCAATTCCTAAATTTAAACCATATTAGGCCACATACATAGCAACACATCTTTCACCCCTCACACTAAGTATAATATAACAAAAATTGTAGATAAATGTAAGAAATATATAATTTTAAAGCTGGAGGATGGCATTGTGACCCTTATGGTATACCTATTAATGAGCCTAATCATTATATACTTCTTTTTATCTTCCAGGAGCCTTACCTTAAGTTTTTATTCCCCACTCATATAGCCAAACCCTTCACTATTATAATGTAAATATAAGGCATCCTCCACTTCTTTGAGAGTTTTTTCTTCATCCTGCTTCTCTCTCTTGCCCATTAAACAATTATTGTTGTTGTTTCTTTAATTATTTTGTGAAATTGAATGCGATCAAATCATCTTAAGTTTCCATTATAAATTTCTAGACATGTTTTATCTTACATACAAAATCCTCTGCCTTCATCCACTTTAGATTAAATTTAAAGGGGTTGGTAGGTTTCTCTTTTGTAGGTGTTGATTCCAACACCACAAGGTTATGGTCAAACTCTCATCTCAAGACCTGTTAATCAATTTAAATGGCTTCATCAAGGAATGCTTCATAATTGAGAAATGATAAAGCCTCTTAGAAATTCCAACTTCTTCCAATTTGCTGAGGAAGTATCTTGAAAGAAAATTTACTTATGTTTCTAGTCCCCATACTTATATGGTTCCCAAAGTAGAGTTTAATTATCCTCCCACCACGACTAAACCATTTTAGATGCATTCCATTTTAAAGAAATTATCCTAGTACTCCACCATGTCCATGTAAGGGCCACACTAGTGATGCCTTTGCCCAAAACCATAGAGAATAGGAAAGTAAACAAATTAAAATAATCCTAAGAAGTAGCATCCTAAAAAGAATGGTCCTAAACCAAACAAGGGTCCTAAGCAATTTCAATCTCAAAATTAAAAATCAATTCAACAAAATGATAAGAAAAATAAAAACAAAGGGACGAAGACTGATACACATTGCAACTTTTGTAATCGTGATGGCCACTTAGAATCCAAATGCTTTAAGAAGATGGAATCCTTGGAAGCAAACATGAAAAAACATAACATCCATTTGGAGCACTCTTCGGGATTAGCACTTTCTGCATGTGGTTGTCAAGCATCTCGGTCTGGTTATGTACTAAATGTATCTTCTTCTTCTCATTCTCATGAGTGGCTCATTGATTCTGGAGCTTCTTATCACATGGCCAAAAACAAAGCCATGTTTTCTTATTTAAATGATTGTAACACCAAAAATATCTATGTTGGTGATGATATATCTCTTAGTGTTGTAGGGACTGGAATAATTCATCTAGACAATGGTCATTTTAATTATGTATTATGTGTTCCTACCTTATCTTGCAACCTTCCATCTGTATATCAGATAACTCATTCAGGTGAAGGTAAAACCGTTGAATTTTCACCTCATGATGTTGTAATTAAGTGTAGGTTTTAACCTCGTACAGAAATTACCTGCATACGAATTCTAAAACACATAAAATAAACAATGAGAGAGCATAACACATATACACAGAGATTTTCCCCTGGATCCCAAAACCGGGACTACGAGCTTGATTTTTCGTTATGTTCCTTTCAATGTTACAATACATATTTATACATGCCGAAGCATCCAATACAATGGACCTAAAACCATCGCGTCCAAAACCATGTGCGAAAAACATGCACAAAACCATAGGTAGGTCCACCCAACCTAATATAGGGTCCAAAACCAAAATTTTCCGTGGCGCTGCCCCGAACCCCATAGAGTGGGGTTACCTGCACCCATCAAACCCCCTGTGACTCCCCCCGCTACGCAATCGACGCAATGAAAGGAGGGCTTTGCCCCCCTTCTAACACCCCGGTTAACTACTTGGGCTAGTTGTGGAAAGAATATAACACAACCCAACATTCTCCCACTTGTTATTTGCTTTCCACAAGGGGGCACAAGAGAGATTAGTCATTTATCCAGCCCTGCAACACCCATTGTTTCTCTAAACCAAGAGAACTTCTCAGAGCTCACATATTTTGTCAATGCGTCTGCAATATTCTTCAAAGTGTCCACCTTTACCAGCAATACCTTTTTGTCTTCTATCATATCCCTCACAAAGTGATACTGAACGTCAATGTGCTTTATCTTTGAATGATATGTAGGGTTCTTCGCCAAGTAAATTGCACTTTGGCTATCACAGTCTTTCCTTATAGCTCCCTATACTAACCCCATATTTGAACACAATATCTGCAACCAAATTGCTTCCTTGCTTGCATGAGTGGTTGCCATGTATTCTACCTTTGTAGGTGTCACTACAAATTGTTTCTTAATCATCCAACTGACTGCACCTCCAAATAGGTTAAACACATACCCACTTGTAGATATTCTTTGATCCAGATCTCCAGCCCAGTCTGCATCAACAAAGCCATGAATATCCAACACTCTGTCTAATATTGGTCTTCCTTGGTAGCACAAACCATAATCACTAGTGCCACACAAATACTTGAAAACCCGCTTCACTGTTGTCCAATTCTCCTTTCCTGTTTTTGACATAAACCTGCTTAATACTCCCACGGCATGTGCAATGTCTAGTCTAGTACAGACCATTGCATACATCACACTACCGTCTACACTTGCATATGGAACACAGAACATGTCCTCTTCCTCTTCTTGTGTCTTGGGACACTGTTCAACAGATAACTTTACACCTACAGGAATAGGAACCTTCACCGGTTTAATATCCTGCATATTAAATCTCTGCAATATTGTCTCGACATACTTCCTCTGGTTTAACCAGAGCTTCCTCTTTGCCCAATCTCTTTTAATTTTCATGCCCAAATTATAGTTTGCAGCACCAAGATCTTTCATGTCAAATTTGGAGGACAATTGGGTCTTCAAATCCTGGATAATTTCTTTGTCATTCCAACCAGCAACATATCATCCACATACAAGACCAGATAAATAACATGGTCACCAATTAATTTAAAATACACACAGTGATCTGCTTTGCTTCTAGTGAAGCCAAGTCCCCGTATAAATGTATCAAATTTCTGATACCACATCCTTTGTGACTGTTTTAACCCATACAGAGACTTCTTTAACTTGCATACTAGTTCTTTCTTACCCTTCACCGCAAAGCCTTCAGGTTGCTTCATGTAGATTTCCTCTTCCAAATCCCCGTGAAGAAATGTTGTCTTCACATCCATCTGTTCTACCTCAAAATCAAAAGCAGCAGCAACAGATAAAAGTGATCTAATAGAAGTTACCTTGGCAACAGGAGAAAAAATATCACCAAAATCAATTCCCGACACCTGGGAATAACCTTTTGCTACCAACCGAGCTTTGTATTTCTCCACCTTCCCTTCTGCATTTGTCTTCTTCTTGAACACCCATTTGCTGCCAATGGGTTTCCTTCCAGCGGGCAACTCCACCAGATCCCAAGCCTCATTTTTGTGAAAATATGCTATTTCATCAACCATGGCCTCTTTCTAGAGTTGTCCATGCTCTGAATCTACTTCTTCCTTCACAATTCTGAAATCATCATCAATAATAGATCAAGAAAAATTTGAACAGAAAGCAGATGGACTATACCTTTCTGGCTGCCTTCTTTCTCGAACTGATCTTCTCACAGCCGGAGTTTGTGGCTCTTCATCTTCTGATTCCTCCTCTGCTACAGAGTCTGATTCTTCCTCCTTTAGTTCAAACTCTATCTTCACAGGTTCCTTTGGTTGGACTTCATGTTTAATAACATCTTTCACCTCTCTGAACACCACATCTCGACTGTACACAACCTTCCTTGTTACTGGGTTCCAAAGCTTATAACCCTTTAAACCATCCTTATACCCAATAAAGATGCACTTTTCAGATTTACTATCCAACTTGGTTCGTTTCTCCTTTGGAACATGTACATATGCATCACATCCAAATACCCTCAGATGTGAAAGAGAGGGTTTCTTACCAGTCCATACTTCTTGTGGAGTCTTATCCTCCAACGCTAATGAAGGTGACCTGTTGACCAAATAACATGCAGTATCCACCGCCTCTGCCCAGAATTCCTGTCCTAACCCGGCACCACTGAGCATGCTTCTTGCCCTTTCCATCAACGTCTTGTTCATTCTTTCTGCGACTCCATTTTGCTGAGGTGTATATGGAGTAGTCTTCTGCCGTGCTATACCACACTTCTTACAGATTTCTTCAAATTCCCTGCTGCAGAATTCTCCACCATTATCTGTCCTCAGTACCTTTATCTTCTTCTCTGTCTGATTTTCCACCAGAGCCTTAAATTCTTTAAACCTGTCAAAGACTTCAGATTTCTTCTTAAGGAAATATATCCATGTATTCCTTGAGAAGTCATCTATAAATGATACATAGTACACAGACTTACCCAGTGATGGAAATTTCACAGGTCCAAACACATCACTGTGCACAAGCTCTAATATTTGTTTCGTCCTCTTACCACCAGAGGGGAAACTCACCCGATTCTGCTTCCCATATACACAATTTTCACAGAAATCAAAATCCAGAGAGCTATTACTCATACCTTCTACCATACCTTTACCATGAAGTATTCGAAGGCCCTTCTCTCCAATATGTCCAAGCCTTTGATGCCACAACATGGTCTTCTCTCCAGAGACCACTAGATTTTCTGCTCCATTTTCAGGAACCATAGAACTATTGCACCCGTCAACAACAGTGCTACCTTGCAAGTTGTACAGAGTTCCAATCCGAACTCCCCGCATCAATACCAGTGCTCCTCGAACCATCTTGCAGGTATCCTTCTCGAACACTGTCTTTACACCTGCATCATCCAACTTGCTTACAAAAATCAGATTTCTGGCCAGTGCAGGAATATGCAGAACACCCGGAAGTGTTCTAACCCTTCCACCTTGCAACTTCAACTTTACTTTTCCACGACCAATGATTCTAGCCTTCCTGTCATCCCCCAAGAAGACATCACCACCATCATATTTTCTCATACTCGCAGAACCACTCTCTATGGGGAGTGAAGTGAAAGGATGCACCTGAGTCAATCAACCATGCCTCATGATCTACATGTGTACTTGAAGAAGCCAAGTACACATCCCCACCTTCATCTGAGGTGGTTTTCACCTCCGCAGAAGGAGCATCATTAGATCCCTTTCCTTTATCAGGAGCTTTCGATTTACAGTCCCTTTTGTAGTGTCCTTCCTTTTCACATTTCCAACACACCACCTTTACTAGTTTTCCTGGAGATTTAGATCTCCCACTCGATGACTTATTTTTGTTTCTGTTTCTGGACCATCCTCGTATAGACAAGGAATCACCATTCTGGCTCTCCATATTTTTCCGTCTCATCTCCTCCGTTAGCAAGGATGAGACTATTTCATCAAACTACAACGCAGTTGCATTGCTACCTATTGCAATAACCAGACTATCCCACGAATCTAGTAGAAAACACAAGAAACTGATGCACTTATCTTCATCTGAAATTTTAATATCAACAGATGCTAACTGACTTACCACAGTGTTAAATGTGTTCAGATGCTCTGTCACCGAGTCTCCATCTTTCATCCTCAGGTTATATAGCTTTTTCTGCAAGAACAGTTTATTCACCAGAGACTTAGATTGATACAAAGTCCTTAACTTGTCCCACAAAGCCTTCATCGTAGCTTCCCCTAATACATCCAACAATACTGAATCTGAGACACACAATTGTATTGTGCTCTTTGGCTTCCGATCCAACTTCTTCCATTCTTCATTGGACACTCTCGCTAGTTTAGTACCCAGATCTACCACGATCCACTGATCTTTATCCACCAACAGATCCTCCATCTTGAGTTTCCACAACTCAAAACTCTGACCATTAAATTTCTCGATCTCTATCTTTCCATTACTCGCCATCTTCTTTCACCACTAGAATCTATCTCACAGATCTCCCATTAAACAGGGTCTACCACAGGCCCGAGCGAAACCCCTTAGCGATAAAGGCGTCCCCTTGAAACCAAAACAGCTCTGATACCAAATGTAGGTTTTAACCTCGTACAGAAATTACCTGCATACGAATTCTAAAACACATAAAATAAACAATGCGAGAGGATAACACATAAAACACATATACACAGAGATTTTCCCCTGGATCCCAAAATCGGGACTACCAACTCAATTTTTCATTATGTTCCTTTCAATGTTACAATACATATTTATACATGTCGAAGCATCCAATAACATGGACCGAAAACCATCACGTCCAAAACCATGTGTGAAAAACAGGAATAAAACCATAGGTAGGTCTACCCAACCTAATATAGGGTCCAAAACCAAAATTTTCTAGGGCGCTACCCAGAACCCCATAGAGTGGGGTTACTTGCACCCATCAAACCCCCTATGACTCCCCCGCTACACAACGAAGGGGGGGCTCCACCCCCTTTCTAACCCCTTAGTTAACTACATGGGCTAATCTTGGAAAGAATATAACACAACCCAACATTAAGGACCTAAGAGATTCTAGACAGATTTTAGCTATTGGCATTTCTGATGATTCTACAAGGTTGTATAAGTTTAACAACTTTGGGTCATCCAATCTTCCCTCAGTATTTGTTGTTCATAATGATGAAGTGAGAAAACCTTGGCATGAGTGATTTGGTCACTTAAACTATCGGTCCCTTCAAAATCTATGTAAATAAAATATGGTGATAGGTCTTCCTATGGTATCTTACAGAGATGGTGTTTGTTCTGGATGTGTACTCAGAAAACATCATCAGGATAGTTTTAAAAACGTGCCTCTTGGCACGCCTTAGCCCCTTTACAGCTTGTGCATACTGTTTATGTGGTCCACTTCCAGTTGTTTCATTCTTTGGCCACAAGTATTTCTTAACTTTCATGGATGATTTCTCTAGGCACACTTGGGTATACTTCTTAAAACTCAAGAGTGAAGTCTTTAACATGTTCTTGGCCTTTAAGGCCTTTGTTGAGAAACATTCTAAACATCAAATTCTTAAGCTAAGATCTGATAATGGCGGAGAATATGTTAACAACAAATTCATCAACTTTTGCACTGAGCATGGAATTCAATTGTAACATATGTTCCATATACTCCACAGCAAAATGGTGTAGCTGAAAGGAAGAATCACACCTTAAAGGAAATGGCTAATTGTATGCTTCAATCTAAAGGACTTAGTCTTAATTTTTGGGAAGAAGTTAACTGTGAAAATTACATAGAAAATCGCACTCCAATTAAGGTTTTAAAGAATATCACTCCAGAAGAAGCATGGAGCTCAATTAAACCAGATGTAATCACTTTCATGTTTTTGGAATTGAAGCATGGGCCCATATTCTAGATGAGAAACATAAAGCCTTAGAACCTAAGAGTGAAAAATGTATTTTTGCTGGATATTCTGAAGATGTAAAAGGATATAGACTTCTTCAACCTAAATCGAAAAATGTTATCATTAGAAGAGATGTAAAGTTTGATGAAAATATATCGGCCTACGAACCTAGTTTGGAGGATGTGCCACCTCTCTCTATCCCTTCTACTTTTGAAAATAATCCTTCTTCAAATGATGACATCGAGGATGAAAATCCTCCCCCACCTTCTCAAGATCCTCCTTCAGCTCCTCAGCTTCCAAAATGTGTCCGCGCTACTCGGGATGCAACAAGTTCTCTTGCAGGTGATCCTACATATCAACGTTACACACGTTCTTAGTTTGATAGAGCCTCTTCTTTATTGGCTCAAGGTTCAGCGAATTATGATCCTAACACCTTTGTATAAGCTTCAGGCCATCGATATTGGGATGCAGATATGAATGAAGAATATCGTTCATTATTGGCAAATGATACATGGGACCTTGTTCCTCTTCCAAAGGGACGAAATATTGTTAGATGAAAATGGGTTTATAGAACCAAGTTTGGACCAGATGGAAAAGTTGATAAACATAAAGCTCGTCTTGTTACTAAGGGTTTTTCACAAGTTGAAGGCATTGACTATACTGAAACCTTCTCCCCTATTGCCAAAATGAACTTTATCTGCCTTGTTCTTTCCCTTGTTGCCTCTTTCAAATGGGAAGTCCATCAGATGGATGTTAAATCCACCTTCTTGCATGGGGACTTGAATGAAGAAATATATATGGAACAACCTCCTGGATTTATACAAACAGATTCCAGCCTTGTATGTCAGCTTAAGAAATCCCTTTATGGTCTCAAGCAAGCCCCTTGAGCTTGGTATGCCAAAATGGATAGCTTTCTTTTAGATATTAGCTTTTCTAGGTGTCATTATGACAATATTGTCTACACCAAGAAAGTAGGTAAGTCTCTTATCATTCTTGTTCTTTATGTTGATTATATTATCCTTACTGGTAGTGATCCAAACCTTATAAACCATGTGAAGTCGAGCCTTAAAACTCAGTTTGAAATGGCAGACTTAGGAAACTTGCATTATTTTCTTGGTCTTCAAGTCTTGCAATCCAAAGAAGGTATTTCCCTTTCCCAGTCCAAGTATTCATCTGATCTTATACACCACTTTTACATGGAATAATTCAAGCCAGGCCCTTCTCCCTTTCAGTCTGGAGCCAAACTTTCAGTTACTTGTACTTCCCCTGAAGTTGATGCTACCTTATACTGTCAGCTTGTTGGAAAACTTTTGTATCTGACCCATACCCATCCTGACCTTTCCTTTGTTGTTGGCCTTATTGTTCGGTTTATGCAAAACCCATATGAAAGTCATTGGAAAACAAATAAAAGAATAATTTGTTATGTTCAAGGTACAGCTCAGTTTGGAATTCATTACAGTGCAGAATCATCTCCTCTATTGGTTGGTTTCACTGATTCTGGTTGGGTTGGTGACCCTAATGATCAGAAGTCAACTGTAGGTTATGTCTTCACTCTTGGTTCTAGACCTATTACATGGGCTTGCAAGAAACAAAGTGCCATTTTTCTTTCTTCAACAGAAGCAAAGTATCGTGGCGTCATTGAAGCTAGTAAGGAAGCCTTGTGGCTTCGTCAGGTCCTGTTAGAGTTTGGTTTTTAACAGTAGCATTTGACTACACTTTGGTGTGATAATAAAAGTTCCATTCAACTTTGCAAAGATCCAATCCAACATCAGCGCAGCAAACACATTGAACTACACATGCACTTCATCTGAAAGCTCATTCATGACCATGTTCTTGAAGTGCAATATTGTTCAACCGATGATCAAGTTGCAAACATCTTTACAAAGGCTCTCACAGAGGCGAATTTTACTAAACTTAGATTTATGGTTGGAGTTCAAGAAGTTGTCACTAAGGGGGGATAGGCTCTAATTCCTCCTTCCTTCTCCTATTGTGTCATCTTTGTACATCCTTCAATCCTATCCCAAGTTGTTCTTAAGGGGGGATGTTAGGATATTTCGACACATAGGAAATAATTAAGTACAACTTGGTCTAGTGTATAGTTAGGTAATGTGTGTTTCTTTAGTATGTACTTTTTGTAACTTACAATCTGACAATTCATTCTCTCCTCGGTATTACCGACACCTGATTTGTGGCTTAACACCCGATTGGTCCATGATCTCTATTTAAAGAGCATGGAGGGTCATTTGTTGGGTGACCGTTCATGAGAGAAGCTTATGTAAATTTTCTTTCTTTTACATTAATAAATTCCCTAAAGTGGCTGCATTAGTTCAAGTCATGGACTGTTTCCCTCTTTGAGGCTTTTAAGCAAGTCAAGAATACTGGTGTATTGATCTATGATCTGTTTGTGAGTGGTGTCCTTTGGTGTTCTATCTAAGGAACTTACCCTGTAAATTCCTACACTTCCCTAGAAAGCTATGTACCTATTTTTGTGTTTTATGTGGGAACTTTTAAAATTACCTCTACCTTGGCTAGATCCACTTGAATACCTGTAGAAGAAAGATAATGTCCTAAAACAATACCCTTAGACATCATCATATGGAATTTTTCAGTGTTGAGACAAAGGTGGATTTGAATGCAACGCTGAAGTATTGTTTCAAGGCTATTCAAAGCTTCATTTAATCCACTCCCATAGTGTGTAAAATCATCCATAAAAATATTGAAACAATCATTAACCATATCACCAAAAATTCCTAATACTGCCCGTTGAAAGTTTGCAGGTGCATTGCACAGTCCAAAAGGTACGATCCTATAAGCATAAGTACCCCATGGCAAGTAAAGGTAGTTTTATCATGGTATTCAAGGGCAATTTGAATCTAATTATAACCACTAAACCCGTCTAGAAAAGAAAAGAATTTCTTACTCGAAAAAGTATCTAGGACTTGATCAATAAAAAGTAATGGAAAATGGTCCTTTGAGTGCCTTTATTTGATTCCTTGTAGTCTACACAAATTATCCACTTCCCATTTTTCTTAGCGACAATAACTAGTGGAGATACCTAGAGACTATTTGATATAGGATAAATGAAATTTGCATCCAATGTTTTTTGGAGTTCTTCCTTTATAGTGCCTTTTAAAGCCAAATTCATTCTACATTGAGGTTACTTGACAGGTCATGATCTTTCATTTAATTAAATGTGATGAGTACATAAGATAGGATGGATACCCTTCATGTCTTTATAATCCCATGCAAAGTATTTCTTATTCTATATGAGTAATAACACTAATCTTTCTCTATGTTCAACAGATAAATTATAATTAATGTTAAGGGATTTCTGGGCTCAATTTCTATAGGTATACTTTTAAGACCAGAGGTTGTGGGTATGTCATGTGTAACAAGCCCTTCAAAAAGTTCTTCCTCACCAGATTTATTGATTGCAACATTAATCAATTGAGATGTGCAAGATGTAACAACAGAAGGATCATTAATAAAATTACTGATAACATCGTCTTTAGTTTCATTTTTAAGTTGTAAGGCTTTACTTATAGTGAGTACTAGACGAACATTGATTTCTTCCTACTCACATTCCGATTCTGGAGGGTTCTCAGGTCCAAAGCTTGACTTGGCAGGAGGATAAAGGACAAGGTCCTTGGTAGCATGTCCATCTGAAATAGTCATACACCAAGATCTACATCAGATATAAGCATCAACGGTAGCTAACCACAGTCTTCCTAAGATCAAAGGATGTCCACCTAAACATGTTTTAGGCCGAAGCACCATGAAGTCTACTAGGTACTGTTAAGAATCAAATGAAATAATAATATCTTCTAATATCCCCTCATGTTGGATTTTAGACCTATTTGCTAACTCTAAAAACAATAGGAGACAGTCTTAAATTGTTAAGGTGAAGTAGTTCCACTGCTTCCTTAGTTAGTATATTGATGGCAACCTCTAAATCAATCAAAGTATTAGGAAGAATTTTTCCACCAATGTGAACAGTCACAGTGGGATGCCCAAGGTCCTCATATTTAGTATGCACATCATTTCCTAATATCAACTCAGATAATTTACCAATGACATGCATAGGAGGAGGGTTCCGAGGTTTTCTACTCGACTTTTTAACACACAATTCCTTAAATATTTTTGAATAAATAGGAACATCCTGGATTGCTTGGAGCAAAGGAATTTGAACATGCAAATTCTTTAATTCTGTCAAAAGTCAGATTCATTTTGAATCGCAATTTTAGCTTCAACCAATCCCTCAAGACATGGAGGGAATAAAGAAGTCTCACTTTTAGTAGTTGTTACAAATTTCACAACTAGGGAAACATCTGTTTTTGCAGTGGCATTGGTTGTTACAAGAACACTGACTGTACTACCAACTATTACAACCTTATCAACTACTTCAACACTATAAGTATTGTTATCACCCCAAGAAACTCTCCTAGGTTGTAATTCGGAGATGCTTGGGAACATTACAAAACTCAACTCAATGTTGGAAATAGATGAATGGAAGGAATGATTCTTGTTTAAGCCATATAAGCACTCCTACTATTCTTAACTCCAGACATGGGTGAACACCTCCAAACTACAAGGCTTTAGACCACCAATTACTCACAATTTGAGGATTAGGTGAGTATGGAGAATAATGACCACACCAGCAGATGCACAGAACCCTGTGATGGCTGGCTGCAACCAGTAAAGAGGTCTGCAAATATATTTCCTAATACACAAACAGGACGACAACTCTCTGGCACTAAGTAAATAGAAACTTGCATAACACATTCAATGATACATACTAGACTTCAACACAGAGGTGGGATGACAGCCCCTCTAATGCTAAATATCAAGAGCACATGAACAAATGCATAACAGGCACAACCTAGAATGGAATAGAAGTGGAAAGTGAGCAATTAACAGCAAAAGAAGCTTGTATTAGCTTAAAATGAAGACCAGACACGGCAAGTATCAAAGTAGTTACAGTTTCCAGAAGTTGAACCTTACATTAAAGCAACAACCATCAACCCTGATTACATCTATGTTCTGGGTATATATAGAGTTTCATTACAAAGATATTTTGCTATTCTATGCATGGAGGGGTCATAATGGACCACCAACTGCCTTAATTGACTAATGGAGTCTCTGGGTGCAGTCTGCTGCTTTATTGAACAAAATTAATCTTTTCTGATACTCTGTTGTACTTATCTAGTAGGTGAAGTGTTGCCTAAAAGAAGCTCCATAACTGATAAATGCTCTGATCTGCTCGAGGTATATCCTTTTTGTTCTCGGCCATTCAGTTTCTTGAATGCGGTGGTTGGAGATGAACTGCGCTGGGTACTAACACTGGCCACCTTTGTCCTTCGAAAGCATGGTACAGGTCGAGGACATGAAGACTAAATGGCGGATGAATGGAGGACAGGGAATAAATATCAGCCGTTGGATCACATGGATGGATGGCGGAGATCTATCGGTAGGAGACATTAGGAAGAAGTGGGAACAAATAGTCCTGAGGCGTTGGATCTTGGGCAGATAGATCCAATGGTTATCAGAGGCAGAAGGTACACGGAGCTTATCGGGCGGGGAGATCGGGCTTAAGCGGTAAGCGGTATGTATCGCACCGCTCTAGGGAGGGAAGCGGTAAACGTACAATGGCCAGTGATCACAGTCATTGCGCGACACGTGGTGGATGTGACGGGAGGAAAACCGCTATGATCGCAAGTTAACGCGCGGGAAATTTGCAATAGCAGGAGGAGCGAATGTCGTCCGATCGCGGCGGAGATGATCGGACGACGCAGGTTTTATTGCACGGGCTTCTGACTGATGTGACAGGAAAGGGGTTGCGAATAGCGCGCGGTCATGCGATTGCGGTTACATGACAGTTTAAACTCGACAGCCAAGGAGCTAAGGAAATATGGGTTTATACAGGGTTACAAAGGTAAAATGGAAATCACAAGGGTATGAAAATATAAGTGGAGTGAAAGGGAATAAGGAGGATGACTAATGTGAGCCTTCTTTAGGCACAAACAACATGGCTAGACCTGTCTTTGACCCTCAAATGTTGAAGTATGTAGCAGAGCTAACACTGGCTCCTTCTGGGGATGAGATCCTCCCTGTGAGGTCTCAAGAACCTGCAGATCACTACCTTTCTGATGAAAATAAATTAGCAAAATTTCCTATTGTTCCATTGGGCATGGAGTCTACTGAGCTTACACTAACACTGATAAAACAACATATTTACAAGTTTAAGGCCAAAGACCTTAAACAACATAAATTTTCAGAAAACGCCCATTAACTGGCCATCAAAAACTGCTTCTCCTCCCATACTTTGTAGTAGGAAGGTATTGTTTCCTTGGATCTGAGAAATAATAAAAGGCCCTGTCCAGAAAGCATCAAACTTCCCATGGTTGCCTCTCTTCTCCTTCAGTGCATCCCACTTCAGAACCACATCTCCAAGCTGAAAATGATCTATTTTTGTCCTTTTATCAAAAGCTTCCTTGATCCTCTTCTGATGTGTTGCAGACTTTTCAACCAGCTATTCTCCAATCTGATGTACCTCTGCTAAATCAGTGATCCTTTATGACATGTCTTCTTCATCATTTTGTTCTTGTTGCAAGAACTTTGTCACAGGGAGAGTTAACTGAATTGGGAATACAGCTTCAGTGCCATACACTAGCTTTAATGGAGAATTCCCTATGGATTTCTTGATGGTCACTCTGTCAGCCCATAGTGCATATTTGAGCTTAGAATCCCAATTCATTTTGTTGTCCTCCAACATCTTTTTGATTATCCTTATCAGGATTTTGTTAGAGGATTCTGCTAGACCATTTCCTTGAGGATAATATGAGGTGGAATGAACTAATTTAATACCCATTAAATTGCACATGTCCACCAATTATTTTGCCCTAAATGTTGTTGCATTATCTGAGACTAATTTATGTGGACATCCAAACCTGGTAAAGATGTGCTCTATCAAAAACTTCATGACCACATTATGATCATCCTTTCTGGTAGGGATTTCTTCAATCCACTTAGTAAAGTAATCAGTGACCACTAATATCCATCTGTGCTGGCCACTGGAATGTGGATTGATTTCACCAATGAAATCCAAGCCCCACTGCTGAAAAGGTCCTTTTGCATGTATTGGTTTTAAGGGCAGGGACTTCAACTATTGTTTCCCTTCAAATCTTTGGCACCTGTCACAAGATTTAACAAATGAAAAAACATTAGAAAATAAGGTGGGCCAATAATACCCAGCTTTGAGGCTCTTATGGGCAGTGGTCTTCCAATAATGGTGTCCTCCACATATGTTGGAATGAAACTGCTGCATAACTTCCATTGATTGTTCTGGACATTCTTTGTCCAGACACCTCAAAAGCATTCTAGATGGATCCCTCCAATAGAGCAGATTTTCATTAACGCAATATTTAGCTGCCCTAAGCTTAATAGTTCTAGCTTGACGTGTGCTTGAACCTGGAGGTATTTCTAGCTTCAACAAGAATTTAACTATTGCAGAATCCCAAACACAAGAAGCTAGATTTTCTGCCACTGACTGCTTTCTCTCTGGTTCAGCTGCTTCCTCTTCTTCTGTTTGACTATTTTTTGAATCTGTGCTTATGACATTTATGTCCAATGTTCTGCAATTTTCTTCAGCTAATAATCTGGCAAGACCCTGACCTCTAACAAGCTTGGTGGGCTTTAGTTCTATATTAAATTCAATCATCTTTGCAATCCATTTTGCCCTTCTTCCATTAGCATCAGGTTGTGTTAAGACATCTTTTATTGCAGCAGAGGGTACATATGCGATTATCTTGGAATGCAAAATATAAACTCTGAAAGCTTTCAAAGACTTGATAAGAGCATATTCTTGTTTCTCAATAACATCATACCTTAGCTCAGCGTCCCTTAAGGTTTTGCTGAAGAATGCCACTGGATGCTCTGAGCCTTCTTCATCTGCTTGCAATAAAACTGTTGCAAGGGTGTCATTAGAGGCAAAAGAAAATATATGGAACTCCTTGCTATAATCTGGACTGATTAAAGTAGGAGCCTCCATAATAGCTTTTTTAATGGACTCAAAGGATTTTCTTACTGCATCATTCCATTTGATTTCTGACCCCTTCTTCAACATGGAGGTAATATGCTTCACATGTTCAACAAAATTTGGGATAAACCTCCTAACAAAATTAATTTTGCCCAGAAAGGACTGGATGTCCTTTTTTGATCTCGGGACAGACAAAGTTTGTATTGCTTTTACTCTTTCTGGGTCAATTCGGACACCTACAGCAGAAACAATATGTCCTAACAACTTGCCTTCTTCTAAAGAAAACTGTGACTTTTTGGGATTGACTGAAATCCCAAACCTTCTACACTTCAGGAACACTTTCTTCAAATGTTGCAAGTGGTCTTGATGGTTGCTGGAGTATATTGTTATATCATCAAGGTAGATAAGGACAAATTTATCCTTCTCTCCCACAAATGCTATATCCATAGCTCTCTGAAAGGTGGCTCCAACATTCATCAATCCAAAAGGCATCTTGGAATACATAAAAGTGCCCCAAGGGGTGGCGAATGCAGTCTTTTCTTGATCATCTGGGTGCACAACAACCTAATTAAACCCTGAAAATCCATCTAGGAAAGACATCACTTTGGCTCCTGAGACCTTCTGCAACAAATGCTCCATCTTGGGTAGAGGATAGTTGTCTTTCTTAGAGCATTTGTTTAAGTTTCTGAAATCAACACAGAGCCTGATTTCTCCACTTTTCTTCCTCACCGCTACTAGTTTGGCTACCCACTTGCAAAATCTGAGAGGGACTATGATTTTGGCAGCCAAAAGTTTCTTGATTTCTTTTTCAATCAGAGGAAGGAGCAAGGGGTTTATTGGTCTCAGTTTCTGCTTGAAAGCGATGGTGTCTTTTTCTAGAGGAATTTTATGCTGGATGATCTTCTTGTCATAAGTTTTCAGGTCACTTTATTCTCAGGCAAAGACATCAGCAAATTGCTTCATTAAATTGCAGTACTTAGTACTTTGGTCGGCATACAAACAGGTAGACATATTTATATATCTTGGCTGACCTGGACTCCCTATATTATGCTTACAGACTGCAGATTGATCTTCTTTTTTAGTAGCCTTGTAAGGCACATTATTATGGTCAAACAATCTTTCTAGAGGAATTAGACCCTTAGGAATATGATTGCTGGGAAGCTAGACAATACTATCTTTGCCAATTCTATTACTAAGCTGGAATTGGGGATTTTCTTCTAAAGCTTCGCTTTCTTGGTAAATTTGCTTTTCAGAGAATTCATCAATGACTTGCAGGAACCTATTCACTTCATCATCATCTTCAGAAACTTTCCAATGGTGTACATTATCAGGCAAAGATGGTCTGTACTTCATTTGGACTTCAGAAACTAGTCTGGGAGGCATGGGAGGAATAAACATGCTAGCAGATACAGCAAGGGAATCAACAAGCTAATTTTTGTCTCTAGGGATGTATGAGATACAAAAACTATCAAAAGAATCTTTGAGTCTCCATACCTCATCTCTGTATGCTTTCAGCCTTGGGTGCTTTGCTTGAAATGTTTTATTTACCTGTTGAATGATCAGATCAGCATCTCCAAACACATTTATGTTCTTAATTCCTCTGTCTTTAGCTGCGTTCATGCCCAATATCAGAGCCTCATATTCTGCTATATTGTTGGTGACTTGAAAAGCCAGCTTAAAAGACAGTTGTGTACTTTCTTGTTCTGGAGATATCAACACCACCCCTGCTCCTGCAGTCTCCCTGGAACATGCTCCATCAAAGAACATCTCCCAAACTTGACTTCCTTGCTCTCCCTCAGCCTGAACTATTTGTTTCCTGACCTGCATTGAGGCCTTCTGAGATTCTTCTATTTGGAGGATACATGCTCCAAAATCGGTGTTCACAGCATAAATGGGATGATTAGAAGGATTCTTCTCATCACTGATGATGTATGCCAGTTGTGCTTCTCTGTATAATCTCCTACTTTCTCCTCCAAAAACTGGGACAGTGGCATAAGATAGATCATTCTGTAATGTACCCCCTAGTCTCTTAATCCATCCTCTGGACAACAGCATGCCAAACTTAGGAGGGACATCTACTACCAGAATGTCCATTATCATGCTCTTCATGGGTAGCTGAGTTAGGGTAATGGCTAAATATTTGATTAATCCTAAGAATTTCACCTTCCTTGAATCAAATGAGAATAGATCATGGTATGGTCTGGTGATGTCAAGGCCTAAATCTTCCATGACAGCTTTTGGCATCAAATTGTGGCTAGCCCCAGTGTCTACCAGGCAGTTGTGGAGGATTTTGTCATGAATGGTCAAGGAGACATAAAAAGATGGAGAATTATCATCAACAGGTTCGATCATTGGACTAAGCACAACTGCAGGCCTATCATCTTGCAAATTAACAGAGTCAGTGGAGGTTTGTGTGGCTTTTAGTTCAAGAGCTTCAATGATAGGCTTTCTAAACACTTCACTCTTTACAAGTTCTAACATAGGCACATATATTTCTAACTTCTAGACTTCTGCTTCAAAGCTGAAAGGGGAAGGTGACTTGTCAGGACCTCTTACCTCTTCAACTGGTGCTTTGAGGATGACTGGATCAACTGTTGGTTTCTTCTGTCTTGTATTCTTTGATTATGTTTGGAAATCAGCTTTTTGGGCAGGATTATCCTTGACATTATGTGCATTTGACCTCATATTATATCTTCGTTGCTCCTCAGTTTGTAGAACAGCCTCTATGTCCCACCTTTGACTGTCTTGTTCCTGCAGTAATGCTTCTTCATATTTAGCCCATGTCAAAAAGGCAGCCCTGCCTTTATCTTCCATGCAATGGATTTCATCCTCTTCTTCAAATTGTTCCTCCTCCATGACTACATTTTGAAAGAGAGCTTTAACTTTCAGTTCTTCTTTTGGTTCTTTACGCCTCTGAATGATTTACAACTGCTCATTTGCTCTTCTAAATGGGTTTGAGTTTCTTGGAGCAAATGTGTTATGCCTTGTCTTTCCTGAGTTCTGCGCTCAACCTTCAGCTTAGATATCTCGGCAGCCAATGACTCTATCATTCTAGTCATTTTACCTAATTTAGGTTCTAAAGATGAGGCAGAGGAAGAAGAAGCCTCAGCTCTCTGCCTTCTTCTGTCAGCATGACTTTTGAGTTTTTCTGCAGCCATAATATTGGATTCTACTTCTAGGGCTACATCTTGCATATCAGCCAGAGTGGCACATCTTTTTTCTCTCAATAGTAGGCAGAAATCAAAGTCAAAAGCATTGGCATAAGTGACTTTGGCTGAGGTGGGGGTTGGCTTTACTTCAGTTGGTATCTTACTATACATACGATTGAATCTTTTATTAAAATCAGGCAAAGTTTCCCCATTTTCTCTCTTCAGGTTACCAAACTCAGTATGGTAATACAGCAAGTCCTTTTTATCTCCCCAGTGCTTAAAAAATGCATCATCTAAGGCTTCAATATCAACAATAGATCTAGAGGTCAATTCTCTGAACCACTTTCTGGCCTCTCCATCAAGGCTCTGGACAAAGACTCTCATCTACACATCATTTTCACTTATGTCTAAGTTATCAGCATAGCTATAAAAGGATTCAAGGTGTTCTTCAGTTGTTATCCCTCTGTACCAGTGAACTTAGGCATATACTTCTGATATTCCCCTGCAGGCATGGCATTCAAAGGAACAGGCAGAACCAGGGGTCCATACCTAGCAGCTATAATTCTTTCCATCTTTGTAGGTGCTTGATGGCCTGCCATGACTGGAGTATGTGGAATGCTACTGGTAGATTGAGTATTATGAAGCAATGCAATGGATGACAGAGACAAAGGAATGTGAGGGACTGTATGGGATGCTATCTTTGGACTAAGATCCAAAGGGGAACTAAATGAACAAGGAGCTGTGTGAATTTCTGAAGGAATTTTCTCACTAGCAATACTAGGCTCTATATCTTCAAATGATACATTCTCAACTAAAACCTTCTCTTGCAGAGATACATAAGATTTCTTAGGCTTACCTGATCCTGATGCTCCTTTCTATGATGTTTTCTTCAACTTGACAATCTTCTCAGGATCAGGCACTGGTTCAGCTGGTGATTTCTGAGGATTTCTTCGGGTATCTCTCACAAAGTGAGCCAGGACTATAATGTGGAGTCGCCAAAGGTTGGTCTTCCTCCAATGGAGTCGCCAGATAGATGGTTACAACTAGAAATGTGCCCAAACTTTGTCTATCATCAAAATCTGGAACTATGTCGTCTCCCAGGGAAGCTGAGCTTCAATCTCCTCTCCACGGCAATGGCACCAATTAATGTTATCACCCCAAGAAACTCTCCTAAGTTGTATCTCGAAGATGCTCATGAACATTACGAAACTCAACTCAATGTTGGAAATGGATGAATGGAAGGAATGATGCTTGTTCAAGCCAGATAAGCACTTCTACTATGCTTAACTCTAGACATGGGTGAACACCCCAGACTACAAGGCTTTAGACCACCAATTACTCACAGTTTGAGGATTAGATGAGTATGGAGAATACTGACCACACCAGCAAATGCACAGGACCCTGTGATGGCTAGCTACAACTAGTAAAGAGGTCTGCAAATCTATTTCCTAATACACAGAGAGGATGACAGCTCTTTGGCACTACGTAAACAGAAACCTGCATAACACATTCAATGAGACATACTAGACTTGAACACAGATGTGGGATGGCAGCCCCTCTAATGCTAAATATCAAGAGCACATGAACAAATGCATAACAGGCACAGCCTAGAATGGACTAGAAGTGGAAAGTGAGCAATTAACAACAAAAGAAGCTTGTATTAGCTGAAAATGAAGACCAGACGTTGCAAGTATCAAAGTAGTTACAGTCTCCAGAAGTTGAACCTCACATCAAAGCAACAACCATCAACCCTGATTACATATGTGTTCTGGGTATATATAGAGTTTCATTACAAAGATATTTTGTTATTCTATGCATGGAGGGGTCATAATGGACCACCAACCACTTTAATTGACTGATGGAGTCTTTAGGTCCAGTCCACTGCTTTAGTGAACAAAATTGATCTTTTCTGATACTCTTTTGTACTTCTTGAGCAAGTGAAGTGTTGCATGAAAGAAGCTCCATAACTGATAAATGCTCTGATCTGCTCAAGGCATGTCTTTTTTGTTCTTGGCCATTATGTTTCTTGAATGCCCTGGTTGGAGATGAACTACGTCGGGTACTAACACTGGCCACCTTTGTCCTTCGGAAGCATGGTACAGATCGAGGCCATGAAGACTACATGGCGGACAAATGGAGGACAGGAAATAAATATCAGCCATTGGATCACATGGATGGATGGCGGAGATCTATCAGCGGGAGACATTAGGAAGAAGCAGGAACAAACAGTCCTGAGCCGTTGGATCTTGGGCGGATAGATCCAACGGTTATCGAAGGCGGTAGGTACACGAAGCTTATCGGACAGGGAGATCGGGCTTAAGCGGTAAGAAGTATGTATCGCACCACTTTTGGGAGGGAAGTAGTAAACGTACAATGGCCAACGATCACAGTCATTGTGCGACACGTGGCGGATGTGACGGGAGGAAAACCGCAGTGATCGCAAGTTAATGCGCAGGCAGTTTGCGATCGCGGGAGGAGCGAATGCCATCTGATCACGGCAGATATGATCGGACGACGCAGGTTTTATCACACGGGCTTCCAACTCATGTGATAAGAAAAGGCTTGCGAACAGTGCGTGGTCATGCGATTGCGGTTACATGACGGTTTAAACTTGACGCCTGGGGAGCTAAGGAAATATGGGTTTATACAGGGTTATAGAGGTAAAATGGAAATCACAAGGGTATGAAAATATAAGCGGAGTGAAAGGGAATAAGGAGGATGACTAATGCGAGCCTTCTTTAGGCACAAACAACACAGCCAGATCTGTCTTTGACCCTCAAATGCTGAAGTATGTAGCAGAGCTAACAAGTATCACCTACTATTTCAACCTATTGCTTTCCCACATAACCTTGAATCACCTCTCCTCCTCCTAATATTTTTTCTTTCTCGTTTTCTATTATAATCGAGGGAAGAGTGTGCTACCTAAGTGAAGTTGAATCTCATTACATTCTACCGATGAAATGTAGTAAGTAAGAAAAAATGAGGATTCTACCTGTTGTACTACCTTATTATTATGGTTAGGATTGGGTTGCATAGGTAGTTGATGGCGTAGTAATGGAGCACTCATAGGCACATTGGAAGGGAGTTGTAACTATTTTTGCAATGGTAATTGCAAAGACATCTGGTTTGGGAGAGCAAGTCCTCGCCAAGGTTGAGGCCATGAAGAAACATGCCACTAGGGCCAAGGCATAGGATATTGAACCAAAGAAGGGTTAGGAGGCTACCATAAAACTATTGGATATTGAAATTGTTGGGGTGGCTATTAAGAATTATATACATTAGACCAAGTATTGAAAGGAGGAAAAGGGTCTTGCATCATACCTGGTAGCCTAGATTTCCATGGATTTTTAGATCCAACAAAGTAAGTTGCTTCAACAGCTTCCCCTGCTTCCTTATAAATTGCCTTGAGTCCAGGTAATGAAGGGAATTACTCCATGGAATGATTTTGTTGACATATGGTGCAACTATTAAGTGGAAACTCTCTCAAGGGGTGCTTATTTCGACATTGGGAGTAGGAAACGACCAATGCTTGCTCAACCTCTCTCTATTTTTTCTTTCTCGGCAATACATCAAACTGAGAAGACATCAAAATCATGATGTTAGTTAAAAAGTTCTCCAACAAATTCCCAATTTCTACACAAGTTACTCCAGTATATGCTGACTTCAAAAACCTGGCAGAGACATCATGTGTCATGGTTCAATATCAGGTAGATCCCTTGGAGCTCCTTCAAAAACGATGAACTATGTCATCATAGAACTCCTTAGATATATCTTGTTTCCCCAAAATCTTCTGCATATTAAGGCAGTCATCCCTCATTCCCGTAATCAATATTTTATTAAGTATCTCCTTATCCAAATTACTGTGTTGGGACCTTTTGCAAATTGTACTGAATGTGTTCAACATATTCCTCCGAGTTTTGATATGGTGTCTAAGTAATTCAAAATATATCATCCTTCAAATCCTTAAAATGACAATAATCCTAGTATTTTTCTAGAAAAGATTTCTTCATTACATCCCTGGTACCAATAGACCCTCCACTGAGTCTCATAAACCATCTCATTGTTGCCCCCTTTAATGTAGTTGGGAATGAATTAAATTTATAGATGCTAGTGGGAGGAAACATTACTAGGTTCATGAATTGTTCCTTTAACTTTATTAATTCATGGGGTATTAAGAAGACCAAGATGTAAGAGTTTTTCTTGTTCTCTTATTAAAGAATGACAAAAGGCATCAAAAGAGGGGTACTTGTAGTCTTCTCCTTGAGAAATAAAGGCTTCTCTAGTAGAATGGAATGTGGAAACAAACATAGAGTAGGTTGGTCCTAACTTGGTAAGAATGGAATAGATAAGGCTACCATGTTATTTTTTAACCTTAACACCTTCCAAGAGAAGTCTAAGGGTCTTGAACTTGGACAAAAAATCTTCAATGGAAGAAAAATTATCGGGGTCCAATGTAAGCAACTCATTTTTGAGTTGATGGACTCTAATTTCATTTTTAATTCCAAAAACTTTATTGAGTTGTTTCATTGCTTCATCGGGGTATCAATTTCTGCGATATGGAATCTAAGGTCTACAAAAATAGACATCCCCATCAACCCACGTGCTTGATCTTGCTTATTTTCCCATATGGCTTTCTTATCTTCATCTTTAGGTTTAGACTCTTGGTTTGAGGCTATTCTATAAAGATTTTTACTTCTAATTAAATCCACAATGTAGGATAGCCATTGTAAGTAGTTGGTGCTGTTAAGAATAATTAGGTATGGAATTTCCATTTTAAAAGAAACTGAAGCTGTAGATACTGAAACTAAGTGTTCCAATGGAAAGATCTTGAAAAATTAGGCCGATTCAAAAAAAAGGGCTTCCGGATGAAATTATGGTTTTTTTAAGAAAAGTTGTTGAAGTTGCCAACGAAACACATGAATGTTGGGAAGTGAATGATAATGTTATATTTAAAAAAAAAAAAAAACCCCCAACCCCCCCCTCCCTCTTCCAAACTTAATCTAATTAGCTCACTTTTAAAAAAAGATTAGTTTATGTGACCCACTTTTATATATAAGTGAAAGTCACTTTTACAATGGTACTTTATGAACTACCCACTAAATTGTAACTTAAATAAAAGATAAAGTGACTTTAGAATTATAAGTGACTCACTTTTTATAATGGGTGAGAACATTTTTACATAAAGTAACTTTAAAACATAAGTTATATGTGCTTTTTGAAAAAATAACTCAACAAAAAAAAGGGCTTGAACCCAAGACCTCTGTTCACATAAAGTAACTTTGGACCAAGTGAGCTAGTTTAAAAGTTTTTTTTGGAAAAGAGGAAATTTTATTTATTTATTTTTTCTTCTTCTTCTTTTTGGCTCAGTGAAGCTTTAGAGTGTGTGCTTACTTGAAAAGCCCCTTTTTACATACAAAACAAAAAAAAACCACACAAACCAAAACGAACACGCAAAATAAATATATATTTTCTTCAATGTTTCTGGTTTTTCGAGATCACACTAAGGTGCGGCGGAAAAGAGCATACACATGAGAAAAATCATTTCTTTATGTTTCTGTTTTGCCCAGATCGCACATAGTTGCGGGGCAAAGAGCATACGTAGAAATGAAAGGTATAGATCCAGAAATAAAAAATAGGGAGATAAATAAACTAAAATAAACAGAGAGATAAATAACTAAAACTACAAAAAAGGATTGTATACCTCCAAATCTTAAAAATGACGTAGTTAGGGCTACTCGGAACCTTTTCACGTGAAACGAAAGGGGTTCCTCACTTGAACAAATGCTCCTAAAACAATAGAGCAGTCCTCTTGGCCTAAAAGTGGTCAGAAACAGTAAATCTAGGAAATGACAGTCGGATGGAGTTGTACCAGCTTCGGATTTGGATCACCAACGGATGCGGCCCTCAAGTCACTATGATACCAGGCAAGAATTTACAGGGTAAGTTCCTTAGATAGAAAACCAGAGGACACCACTCACAAATAGATCACAGATCAATACACCAGTATTCTTGACGTGGTTAAAACCCTCAAAGAGGGAAACAGTCCACGGCCTAAGCCAACGTGGCCACTTCAGGAAATTTATTAATGTAAAAGAAAGAAAAATTACATAAGCTTCTCTCATGAACAGTCACCCAACAAATGACCCTCCATGCTCTTTAAATAGATATCATGGAATAATTGGGTGTTAAACCACTGATCAAGTGTCGGTAATACCGAGGAGAGAATGAAAAGTCAGATCACTTCATGTCTAGAACATATCGTGACCGTTAGATTGTAAGTTACAAAAAGTACATATTAAAGAAACACACTTTACCTAACTATACACTAGACCAAGTTGTACTTAATTATTTCCTATGTATCAGAATATCCTAACAGGAAGGTAGGTTATTACAGACGATTTATAGAAATTTTGTTAAGTTTTCATTACCATTATTTTCCCTATTAACAAAAGACAATGAGTTTTGATGGACTGATGAGTGTAACATCCCTTTTGCAAAACTAAATAAATGTGTAACAACAACTCTTTTTTTGAGAGGATGGGATTGGAATTTGTCATTCCACATCTTTATTGATTCTTTTGTTACAACCATTGGAGTTGTC
The DNA here is from genome assembly GCA_000404065.3 of Pinus taeda. Taxonomy (NCBI): domain Eukaryota; kingdom Viridiplantae; phylum Streptophyta; class Pinopsida; order Pinales; family Pinaceae; genus Pinus; species Pinus taeda. Next base: position 6,548 of record APFE030491050.1, on the reverse strand, counting down.
TTTGGTCATCAAGATGGAAACAATCCATACGCCATCTATCCATGACATCCTCAATGCCTATCTTGATTGACCTTGTGGGGGGCATTTTATAGAGGAGGATTGGTCATAATTTGTTGCAAATGGGCTAATTTTGGCCTACTATATTCTAAGATGCAAAGAGGTATGTTTAGGGTTGTGACAACTGCCAGAGAATGCACCATCCTAGTTAATCAAAGGAGATACCATTACAACCTCAGCTGGTGGTGGAACCTTTTGAGAGATGGGCATTAGATTTTGTGGGACCAATTAATCTCCCATCTTAGCACAAGGTTTATATTCTAGTTTGCACAGACTATGTTACCAAATGGGTAGAAGCCAAAGCACTTACTAGAGCAACTAACCGTATTGTTTCGTACTTTTTGTTTCAGGAAATCTTGCCCACTATGGAGTGCCATGGAAAATAGTAATAGATGGATGAGCATAGTTTACCTCTTGGATGATACAAGATCTTGTCAAGAAATATGGAGTTCATCATAGGATTACGTCACCCTATCATCCTCAGACAAATGGGCCGGTGGAAAGTAATAATAAAGTAATTGAAGCTATTCTTACAAATATTGTGGCAGGACATAGAAAAGATTAGGTGGAGAGACTTCTTGAAGTATTGTGGGCCTATAGGAAAACTTGGAGAAATACTACAGGTTTTTTCCCTTATGAACTAGTTTTTCATAAGAATCCCATCTTCCCCATTGAATTTGAGATTAAAATATTAATGGTTTCCTTGGAAGTGGATTTAAATTTGACAGCAACTAAAGAACATAGGTTGAAATAGCTAAATGAGTTGCATGAAAAGTGCATGGTTGTTGTGCAATGAATAGACATCATTCAACAGCAGCATGCCAAATGACATGATAATTTTAATAAGAAGAAGTTGTTTCAGAAGGGTGGTGGTTGAGTTATTTTGAGAAGTTGCAGGATTTTAGCGAGTTGGTTGCTCTCAAGTTTGCACAAGCCCTAAATGAACAATATTCTAAAGTCAAAGGTTTCAAAATTGTCATTACAAAATAGGTAATTGCAAGAGTAACAGGGTTGTCATAGAAAGGGGATCGGTGGTTTTGAAGGAAGGTGGTGATTCCATCACATAAGGCTATATTTCTGCAAGAAGGAGAGGAATTTGTGACTAAGGGTAGGAGCTTTGACAGAACATCTCTTCCCCACCCTTGGGATGATGTGCCTCTATTCATCCAAAAATTTATCATTTGTGAAGGGCGCTTTGGGAATATATTTAATTACCATTTTCAATTGTTGGCACAACTTAGGACATGGAAACTAATAAATTTTCCTTACTACTTGTTGAATTTTTTATGCCATATGGCAGAGGTAGTGCAAGGGGAGAAAAACCCGGAAACTTGCCTGATCAATAATTCATGTATCAAATTGATCATAATTCACACATTATAGGGGTTGGGAAGTTCATGGTTTCATATGTTAGTAAGACCACGTGCAGATGCAGAGGATGATGAAAGTGAGGAGCACTAGGAGAGTTTTGAAACAATGCCCGAAAGTAAGGTTTCCACACCCCTTAGAAGTAGGGTTGTTACACCCCCAAGAGCAGAACAATCGCAACCCCTTAGCAAAGTAGGGTGGATGCATTTTTTAGACTTGGTCATCAAACCCCTAAGAGGTGGAGCTCTATAAAAACTTTTGTTGGTACATCCTCAAAAGGAAAAAGGGCATGAAAAAAGGAGCATGTGGAGGTGTTCAATGGATCGTTGGAGAATACCTATCATGGGTGTCCTATTGAAGAAGGAAAACTAGAAGAAGAAATTATTGAAACAATAATACCCTAAGTCAGCAGTTGAAGAAACAAAGATTTTTTAGGAAACTAAGAGTGCCTCAAGACAGGTGAAGGTAAAAAAAGAGAATATTGGAGAAGTCGATTAGTGGAAGGAACCCTAAGAGAAGGGTGTGAGTCGTTGTTACATAAAAGACTACACAAACACCCTAAGAATACATTGTTACAGTTGAACCAAGGGAACATGAGGAACAACACGATAAGAGAAAATAGAAAGACCTTGTAGAGGAAGGCGCCTCCATGTCTAAATCCCTTGTAGTTACACCAAAATTCAAGCACGGGGAAGAAGAAACAGTGGTGGAAGAATACATAAAATAACAAGAGGATGCCCATCTAACAGGTAAGACCAAAATTGACCCTCTTGTCCATCAAATTGAAAAATTGAAAAGGGAAAAAGAAAAGTTGAGGAAACAACTTGCCTTGATTGAGAAACAACTCAAACTTAAGAAGGGAAATGGGTTAGATGTGTTAGCAGAAGCAACAAAAATGACATCACCCACTAAAATAACCTAAAATTTGTGTGTGGGATGTCAACTATTCATAAGGAAGTTGAGCTCGAAAAATTATTTATTATCTCAATAGGAGTTCAAGTAGGAGAACAAGATGAAATTTTTTGACCTGCTACTCCATTGAGACCTGTTGATGACATTGTTTTCACACAAGAGCCAATAGTCGAAGCAAAGTAGGAAAAAGAAAAAAAGTCTACTACTCCATGTTTAGTCAATTTATTGTTATCTAAATTGCTAGTATTAATTGTCAACCCGGGGCTCGTAAGCTGATGAAGTGAGGGTGTACTATATGTACTTAAGTAACTTTTCTTAGAGCATTTTGTTGTTTAGGGGGTTTGTTTATGATTAACTTATCTTCCTAAAATGGAATGATGATTATAGACAAATGAGTGCAAGTGTGTGAAAGTGATTTCTATATGAGTGAAAGTGTGTGTGATGGTGATTTCTAATTGCTTGCTGAATTTGTAAGAGAAAAAAACTTGAAAAGAATGAATAAATCAAAATGACTTGAAAGTAAATGACCACAATCCAATGGAATTAGTCTCTATCCATACTGCTGCAAATAAAAGAAATAAGAAAATCACTTCAAGGATTGATGTTAATGATAATCTCCTTCTAACTCTCTACTTCTACTGCGTATTTGCATAAAACACGATTAGAAGGTAGCTTAAGACAAATCCAAGAATTGATAAAAACTCTAATCTACTTTAATTGACAAATTGTAACACTACTTAAACCTTTTCCAACATATTGCTCCTACATATGTGATTGTGTGTAACAAGTGGAAAAAGTGTTAGTATCACAAGCCAAATCTACTCAAATACAAGCTGCAATTAATCAATATTCTGTTCTCTTGAAAGATAAGCTATTCATGATAAAGAGAGCATAAATTAGTTAGCATCCAACTTGTAAAAATATGCTAAAGCTAATCTAGAAAAACAGAGTAAAGAGGGCAGCATAATGAATAAGACAACTGCAACTACCATTAGACATTAAAGCAAATACACACACAAATCCCGGGCTAAAGAAATCTGCAAGGAAATAACACTGATCAGCTTGAAAGAAAGGAAAACAAATAAAAGAAACTATACATGCTTAAGGAAAGAAACAAGTAAAGAAAATGATACTGCACATAAAATACTTTACAGTGGCAGAAATGAGCAGGGGCCCTCTGTCCATTCAGCCACAAGGAAAACTCAGAGATCTGGAAACTTCAAGACAATGCTATGTCTACTTCTTCATTGCAGAAAATGTATAAAACAGAGTGCTAGAATAGCACTTAAAAACAGAGTTTATAATGCTTGAAAATGTAACACAGGTTCATCAAAATACAACTGATAAAAAGCTTAATAAGCGTACACAGATGCAGCTATTTATAGAAGTCTCTAAGATAGCCTATCCGTGCAACTAAATAACTGAAAAGTAAATGACTGTTATGCGTATTCATGGTTCCTTGACACTTCATGCGGCTGCGTGGATGAGTTGGTGGTTCTGTCGTCATGGGTAATGAATCCCAGGTTGGATCATGTCCCCTGCCATCTGTAGAACGTGGACAGATCACCGTTTAGGATGACGTGACCAAACAGCTTACAATCACCGCTAAACTGCCTTGAGTTGATCGTGACTTGCCCAGCTTTGACCGTGGACAAAGATGATGTGGATGGCCGGAAAAATAGGACAGGAACCTCGAGCATGTTGACACCTAAGTGCCCATGTGGCTCATCTGGCAAAACGACACGTGGAACATTGCGTTTAACAAAAAGGCTGCAGGATGTTCAGATAGTTGCAGGATCATCAGATAGCTGCAGGATGCCTGCAAGTAAGTCAAA
>APFE030491047.1:0-14310 GCA_000404065.3 Pinus taeda | reverse complement strand
AACAATGCCCCTTAAGATTACATGAGCCCCAGGTATGAGAAAGCCAAAACCAAGTTACTTAGCAAGGAAAAATCCAAAATCCAGAGAGCTCTAAGACAATGTACAAATGCTTGAAGAGAATATGGATTATCCATTTTATTTGCTCATTGGACAAATGTTGAAATCATGTCATCGATAAATCATAAATGTTCTTATTGTGTCCATTCATAATGTGGTCTTCCTTGCAGCCCATGATTCAACATTTGGTGAGACTGTTGCTATTATTCTGTAGCTCTTACCGAAAACCATTACAAAAATTGAGTTGTGTAATGGCATTCAATTAATTATTGATGATGCACCTAATTGTCATATAGCAGAAGCAATCACTAGATGCACCTAATTGCAAGGCAGCAAAAGCAATCATTGAGTAGGTAAATGCTCACGTTTTTGTTCTAGGTTTTGGTGCATACAATGAGCCTTTAATGCATGATATTATAAAGTTGAATCCTAACAAATGATGAATGAATACCTTGTACAAAGAGGGAAAAAATTAAAATTCATCACCACTGATGAAGCCAATTAATACATTTTCCACACTCATTCTAAGTTGGAGCTACATAAGCTTGCATGGACCAAATTTGTTACATATTACCTCAATATCAACATAAACAAAGTCTTTTAGACTTATTACTTGAAAATTGCTATTTTTATTGAGTTGTATCATCGTCCTAGGTTCTAGAATCTATGTTTTTTTATTTTTATATGTTTTCAAGTAAAACTATTCCATCCCAGTTGCATGTCCTCTAGAAATATGGGGTACCTTCCAGACTTCCCTGAAATCTGTCCTGTCATCTCCTTGTCCCCTCGACACCAAAATTAGATGCAATATAGTGAAAGACAAATTTAATTAGTTTTGGCACAAGTCAACTTTTGTCATGTACTTGATGCCCAAGAAAACATCCGCAAGTGAAACCCTTAGTGAGAATGTTGTATATATTTCTAGCCCTAATGACTAATTTCGATTTTGGCAACTTTCTTTATTGATTTTAAAAACTAAAAAACCCTTGGTTTATAAAGTAACTAGTTCCTTAGGTTGACCTACCAAAGTCACAGGAAACAAGGAAAAGGGAAAAAAAAAGATGTTGGTGAGCATCTGTACACAACTCTTACACCTTTGACCAAAAAAGAATTTGAGCTTTTTGACTTTTAGTTTTTTCTTATATCACAATGTCAATATGCAAAACAAAATAAAATGCACAACCATAATTCTAAGAGAATACAAACTCATTCTCATCTGCAAATTTAGGATATATACCTTGTCACTAATTGCATCTTGTATAACTACTATATCTGTAGAGATAGAACTGATAATTTCTCTAGTGCTGGTCTTCGTGTCAAAAAATGTAACATCTTGGCTCAAAATAGATTTTAAGTATTGCATTCTCATGTGAGATGATTGTCGCTCCCCTGTTTGCATACAACATGAGACCTTTGCATAAATCCATACAAACAACTTATTTTTAGCTATTCAACACTGTAGATTGTTTTCTGGAAGGAAAATGATACAAAATATCAACTACTCTAGAAGGTATAGGCCATGTGTTCAGTTGATGTATTTATTTTAAATTATAAAACCATAAATATAAATAAAAAATTGAAGTGAACTTTAACTAAGTATGGGTATAAAAACCCCTTGTCTAATATTCTCTTTTTACTTGCAAAATATTCAAACCAATAATCACACACAAATCCATGACAAACAAAAGTTGTGAATTCGATTGGAACATACCAAACCATCCCGATACCATGATGACAAGTCCCAAGTAGAATAACTGGAGAGCGTGCTACAAAAGTTGCTAGACAAATTAATACTGTATGCTCAAACTTTAGTTCAAAAAAAGTGCAATTCTAAACTGTCTTTTTCTCTTGTTTACTTGGAAAGGACTGAAATTGGTCTAGGCATAGAATAGCTGAAACCTTCAACATAACAAAAGTCTCAACCATACAAGAAGGTTACAAGCATGTTATATAAGGAAACATTATGTTCACTATTAAATAAAAAATTATTTATTGAGAAGGAGAGGCTACTAAAAATGAACAATTTTACAATATCCTGCTTTCTTGACACTGGAATACTATTTTTTTATGATTAATTTTAAGTGTGTCATAATATATATTTCCTTTGCTAAAAGCTAGTTAAGGTTGTTTGTGAACATTCTCGTGAGATTTCCAATGAAGTCTCATTATCATATCCACATTTGAGGCATCAATGTGACAATGACTTCTACCTCAAATAAACTAAAAGGAATTCACATGGAAAGAACCATTTAGAATGCAGAAATTGGAGTATCAAAAACACTTATAGACCCTATCTTCCGTTCATAAGCCTGCAACTGCATTTTAAAAAGTTAAAATGAAGTAATAGCCCTCTTCCGATACAAGAAACTGATTCCCATACCTAGACTGCAGCTCACCAAAGGATTGACGAGGAAGCCTGGAAAGACCTAAGCCCATTCTCTGTTGTATTTTTCCTTTGTGTTGTTTGTTTGTAGATTTTTTCCTTCTCATACTCTTTCCCCTCCATTCTCCCTCATTCTATTGTAGGTTATCCATTAAAGACTTGCAAAAAGTATTCCTCATGTGGCGTATGCTTTATGTTTTGTCACAAAATGTAAAGCTAGAAAAGAAGGTTGGACCACTAAATTTATATGCAATCATGGATGTAATGAGGGAAAATCTTGCACTACTTTATATACCATGGGAGGAGGCATCTCCATGGGATATGGCTGGATTTAAAACCCTTGGAATCAGTACCAAAGCAAGTTAGAGAAAAATACATTTGGGAAGATGAAGAAGCACAAAGAAAGCACGGTAATAAGAAGTACAAAGAAAGCATGGTAATAAGAAACAAAAGGTTCAATCCAGTGCCAGATCTAGATTGTTCAGCCAATATCCTAGTGCAAGTTGTTCCACAACCATGCTTAGAGGGCATGGGACAATAGTAGATTTCCTTAATAATGGTGCTATAGGTTAAACGAATGTGAAAGCAGTGAGGTTTCTCTATTCATGTGGTACACCATTCAAATTTCAATGTTCTTCACTCCCCCTATTGAAATGAGATTGTTATTGCCATCAACAATGCCCCTTAAGGTTACATGAGCCCGAGGTATGAGAAAGCCAAAACCAAGATACTTAGCAAGGAAAAATCCAAAATCCAGAGAGCTCTAAGACATTGTACAAATGCTTGAAGAGAATATGGATTATCCATTGTATATGCTCATTGGACAAATGTTGAAATCATGTCATCGATAAATCATAAATTTTCTTATTGTGTCCCTTCATAATGTGGTCTTCCTTGCAGCCCATGATTCAACATTTGGTGAGGCTGTTGCTAATATTTCGTAGCTCTTACCGAAAACCATTACAAAAATTGGTTTGTGTAATGTCATTCAATTAATTATTGATGATGCACCTAATTGTCATACAGCAGGAGCAATCACCAGATGCACCTAATTGCAAGGCAACAGAAGCAATCATTGAGTAGGTAAATCCTCACGTTTTTGTTCTAGGTTTTGGTGCATACAGTGAGCCTTTGATGCATAATATTATTAAGTTGGATCCTAGCAAATGATGAATGAATACCTTGTACAAAAGAGGGAAAAAATTAAAATTCATCACCATTGATGAAGCAATTTAATACATTTCCACACTCATTCTAAGTTGGAGCACTTAAGCTTGCATGGACCAAATTTGTTACATATTACCTCAATATCAACATAAAAAAAAGTCTTTTATACTTATTATTTGAAAATTGCTATTTTTATTGAGTTGTATCATCGTCCTAGGTTCTAGAATCTATATTTTTTTATTTTTATATGTTTTCAAGTAAAACTATGCCATCCCAGTTGCATGTCTTCTAGAAATATGGGGTACCTTCCAGCCTTCCTCGGAATATGTCCTGTCATCTCCCTATCCCTGTGACACTAAAATTAGATGCAATATAGTGAAAGACAAATTGAATTAGTTTTGGCACAAGTAAACTTTTGTCATGTACCTGATGCCCAAGAAAACATCCGCAAGTGCAACCCTTAGTGAGAATGTTGTACATATTTCTAGCCTTAATGACTAATTTCGATTTTGGCAACTTTCTTTATTGCTTTTAAAAACTAAAAAACCCTTGGTTTGTAATTTACTAGTTCCTTAGGTTGACTTACCAAAGTCATAGGAAACAAGGAAAAGGGAAAAAAATGAAGATGCTGGTGAGCATATGTACACAACTCTTACACCTTTGACCAAAAAACAATTTGAGCTTTTTTTCTTTTAGTTTTTTCTTATATCACAATGTCAATATGCAAAACAAAATGAAATGCACAACCATAATTTTAAGAGAATACAAACTCATTCTCATCTGCAAATTTAGGATATATACCTTGTCACTAATTGCATCTTGTATAAATACTATATCTGTAGAGATAGAACTGATAATTTCTACAGTGCTGGTCTTCGTATCAAAAAAAGTAACATCTTGGCTCAAAACAGATTTTAAATATTGCATTCTCATACAAGCTGATTGTCGCTCCCCTGTTTGCATCCAACATGAGAACTCTGCATAAATCCATATAAACAACTTATTTTCAGCTATTCAACACTATAGATTGTTTGCTGGAAGGAAAATGATACAAAATATCAACTACTCTAGAAGGTATAGGCCATGTGTTCAGTTTATGTATTTGTTTTAAATTATAAAACCAAAAATATAAATAAAAAATTGAAGTGAACTTTAACTAAGTACGGGTATGAAAACCCCTTGTCTAATATTCTCTTTTTACTTGCAAAATATTCAAACCAATAATCACACACCAAACCATGACAAACAAAAGTTGTGAATTGGATTGGAACATACCAAACCATCTCGATACCATGATGAAAAGTCCCAAGTAGAAGAACTGGAGAGCGTGCTGCAAAAGTTGCTAGACAAATTAATACTGGATGCTCAAACTTTAGTTCAGAAAAAGTGCAATTCTAAACTTTCTTTTTCTCTTGTTTACTTGGAAAGGATTGAAATTGGTCTAGGCATAGAACAGCTGAAACCTTCAACATAAAAAAAGGTCTCAACCATACAAGAAGGTTACAAGCATGTTATATAAGGAAACATTATGTTCACTATTAAATAAAAAATTATTTATTGAGAAGGAGAGGCTACTAAAAATGAACAAATTTACAATATCCTGCTTTCTTGACACTGGAATACTAATTTTTTCTGATTAATTTTAAGTGTGGCATAATATATATTTCCTGTGCTAAAAGATAGTTAAGGTTGTTTGTGAACATTCTCGTGAGATTTCCAATGATGTGTCATTATCATATCCACATTTGAGGCATCAATGTGACAATGAATTCTACCTGAAATAAATTGAAAGGAATTCACATGGAAAGAACAATTTAGAATGCAAAAAGTGGAGTATCAAAAACACTTATAGACCCTATCTTCCCTTCATAAGCCTACAAACGCATTTTAAAAAGTTAAAATGAAGTAAATGTATTATGAATTATCAACATATAACTTTGTAAATATACATTATGCAAGCTATGAAAATGGCAATAAACAATATGAGTCCTAGATGATTTTAGCATTATAACAGCAAAATATTCTAACCAAGAAGACATAACACTGGTGTATTGGTTGGCTTCTACAACCTAGATATGTGTTAAAAGGTCAAGTTTGAGTCCATGACTCCATACTTTTTTCACCTATCATCATCAAAAACTGATACCTACATAATACCAACAAAATTGCAGCACAACATTATTATCACTAACATAGCATAACTTCACTTTCCCTTCAAACTTCTTACCATGGATATTATGCCCATAGTATCTCTTGAACGTGGAAAGCTTGATTTTTTCCTTAATCGTCTGTTTGTCAATCATAGATTCTGTACATTCAATAGAGTGTTCAAGAATGGTGATTACAACTAATCACTCAGAAAGTTGGAGATGTGCATCAAATTGCTCAATAACAGAAGCAATCAAACAATGTAAACCAACAAGGTGTTGAATGCGCATTAATAAGCATTAAGATCATAATGTTAGTAAGCAAGCACTTATAAGGACAACTTCGATCATGTGCAGACTCTCGTCTAATTTACGATCATCATAGCAAGCGGGAATTTAAGGGAGGCTTACTTTCAAATTTATGAAAGGCGAACTAGTCACAGAAGACAAAGAAATCCCATCTCATCCCCCACCATCCATACACTCACCCAACCATAGCCTCCACCGCCGCCACCACCACCACCACCACCACTGTAGCTACCACTACCACCATAACCACGTTCGCCATGATCACAGCTTCCACCGTAACCCCCACCACCACCACATCCACCACCACCCTTGTTTCCTCTAGACTGGGCTGGATTAATGGTGATGCTCCTCCCATCAAGCATCTTGCCATTCATTGTGTGGATGGCGTCCCTCATTGATTGCTCATCGTGGAAGGTCACGAAGCTGAATCCATGGGATCTGTTGGTTTCCCGATCACTTATAATCTGTAGAAAATAAATCCAGAGACAAACCCTCAGAAAAGAATTTTATTTGTCAAACCCAAAACCCCGAAGAAAACCCTAGTTTTGAGAAACCCTCAGAAAATGATTAAATCTATGAAAATTCAAAACCCCAAAAGCAAACCCTAATAAATCCTATCAAATTGAAAACCCCAAAAATAATAAACCCTAAATGGACATGACCATGAGAATTCGAGAGATTAATACACAAATAATGGATTTACCTTGGATTCCACGACTTCGCCATAGGGGCTGAAAGCCTGCTACAAGCTTCTGTCGTCAGTAGACCATGCAAGACCTCCAACGAAGCATCAGAACTCAACATCTGTTGAAGCCATCTTCTCAGACTAAAGTTTAAGAAAACTTGATAGCAAAAGAGAGAGAAAGAAACCACTAACATAGGACCAGATCCAAGACCAGAACTGAAAATGAACAGAACCAATATGAACCAGGGATAGACCGCCCCATAAAAGAGTGAGAAAGTAGGGTTTGGGATGAAAATAATGGCACCACACTAATATGGGCCTTAGATTTGGAGTGAGGCATCACCACTGTCTTCATCCCAAACCCAACTATCTTCATCCCAAACCCAACCTTAGATTCAGAGTGAAGTATCACCACTGTGTTCAACCCAAACCCAATTGTCTTCGTCCCAAACCCAACCGAGAAGAATGAAGAACATCGAGTTTCTGCAAACCGTTTCTGCAACGAATTAGTAACCACCTTGATCGAACGATTGAACCTTCTGCAATCGTCTAACATATAATCTTGTGGTTCACAAGATGACAGGTGTGCAAAGAGGGGAGTTGATTTCAAAGGGAAATGCCTTACGACGTAATAACGTGCAGACAAAAGTTTCGCTTCTATGTAAAATTATATATCCGCTACCATTTAATTGTTGAATTCATTATTAGCTCTACAATGGAAACAAACAAATTCTTATAGTCTTAAACATGGGGAATAAGAATATGGTAAGGATGAGGTAAAATGTACCTTCGGTATCAAGCCAGGATTAAGTTTGTTCATGGCTTGGAAATGAATTCTCCCATTACTTAAGCATGCTCGCTCATCCAAGACATTTACTATGATAAACATGCCGTTGAGCCAAGCCACTACATCAATCCTTTGTGTAGCTAGATCATGGAAATATTACCACAAGTTACGGACGCAATGATAAGAATAGAGGTGTTACACAAACCAAAGTAAAAGACGAGTAATATCTCAAACAATAACTCTTGTCCTAACTCCATTCATTGCAAATAATTGAACCATATCTCCATTATGCACAAACATGCCTTTTAGAAATAAAAAAACCTTATAGAAATAACTACTCACCTCCAAACCCTAGTCACTTACAAGCAAAAGAAGAAAACAACCTTAGTCTGTTTCCGTAATTAAAATAAAAAAAGTAATACAGTGACAAAACCTTGAATGGAAACTTACCACAAAACACTCATGTCTGGAACATTGCTAAAGAAATAGACCAATTCTTGCAGGAGAAACCCTCTTCTCGAGAATTGAGAATGGAATAATCCTCTACGTCAAACCATCAAGAAATCATTCAACAAGAAGGAGTTGTTTGATTACTTTCTGAACGTACCCATTATGCGCCCTAACTATTAGTTTTCTCATAACTATTAACTATCAATCCGACAATCTAAAAATATTCAATCCTCTAACATTCCATCTAATGATGTAGACTAATACATAGTGGCAGCGTGGAAAGTTGTTCTCAAAGGAGAATAACTTATGACCTAATAATTAACTCATATTAATATTTAAATAATCTGTTTACAATTGGAATTGAATTATTTTTTATTTTCATATATATATATTTTTTATTATATAAAAATGATATAAAATTACATTATCTTAATTATATAAATCAAAATAAATGAAATGTATCTTTCCATATATGCTCACAGTGAATTAGAGGTGTAAATATTAAAATATTTAAAAATCGATAAGAAAAAAATTCAGAAAAGCATTGGATGAGAAAAATGTTCCAGACGTGATGCAAGTCAGATACCCGACTGATCAAACTAATTATTTTTAACTACATATTAATTTTTTATTTCTAGTTGTGGTATTTAGGAATTTGGAATGATATTAATTTATAATTTATTTTTAAAAATTCTAAATTTTTTTGTTTAAATTTACAATACAACTTACGAACTGCTTAGTTGTCACATTGCAATTTGTTTGGATGGCAATGGAATGCCAACTGTCCTGCCCAAAAAGTTGTCAGATAAACGCTATTTTTATCGGTAAAAGCTTTGTGTATATAACAAAATTTTGCGCTGGCAACCTACTCTCATATTTTTCTTCACTCTGAATGCATAGAAATTTTTGCACAACCAATCTACTCCTCTCATTTTATTATTTTCTTTGAATTGCATTGGTCTGGGTACTTTCTAGTCCAGATTTGGTTGTTTCACTTCATGGCCATGCATAGCGTTTGTTACATTGCATTTTCTTTATTGTTTTATCTATTTCTTTGGATTTTAATTAGTGTTTTTTGAACTTCGCTTTTTTTTTTTTTATTTCCTAGGCTGGTTGCAATGCTTGCCCACGATTATATTTGGTTGTTGAATGTAAGGAAAAAGATATATGGGTAGAGACAAAACTCATCAATTGGGATACCTATGGAGTTTCCAGCTAGTTTCTTTTTTGTTTTAATTTATTTTTTACTAATACACATAATTTGTTAATTTGTTGCTAGATTAGTGATATGCATAGAATAATTATTTTAACCATTGAGATAGACATAATTATTTGGTGAACGTTTCAGCTTACTTAATTTCTATTTTTTGTATTTGATCCACAAGCAATGTTTGGCTAATACAATGTAAAATAATTATGGTCTACAAGACTTAATGTAGAAATCCACGAGATTTGTGTGATTTAATGCTTGATGGTTAACCTTACTTCTGTATATATTTTACCCTGTGCTTGCACTATGCGAGATTTTTTTCATAATTTTTAAATTTGTAGCAAGATATACACACAACATATACACCAATTGCCACACCATTGCACCAACAAAACAATAGCAACAATGCCATGAAAACTACTTACAATCACATCTCCATCTCCAGAAAACAAAAAACAAAATCCCGTAAACCATATAGGTATAGAATGTGAAAAATTCCCCTTTTCCTGTACAGAAACATGTGCAAAAAATAGTTTTCCTACATTTTAAAAACCCCAAGAGATTGAATATTTTCCTTTGGAAGATCTTGTTCAAAAAGTTTTTCAGTAACATGCAGAAGAAAGTTTCACTTCTATGTAAAATATGAAATCTTTTATAGTCCAATTGTTGAATTCATTATTGGCTCTAGAACGGAAATAAAAAATGTCGACAATCCTAAACATGGGGAATAAGCATATAGTAAGAGGAGGTAAAATGTACCTTTGGATTCAATTTATTGATGACCTGGCAAAGAATGCTATGATTACTTAAGCATGCTTGGTCATCTAAGACAGTTACTATAGTGAACATGCCACTGAGCCAAGCCCCTACATCATTCCTTCGTGTAGCTAGATCATGGAAATATGTTTGCAAGTCACTAGCGCAATAATAAGAATAAATATGTTACATAGATAAAAGTAAAAGAATACTAGTTTCTTAGAAGATAACTCCTCTCCTCACTCCATTCATCATAAACATATGAACCATATCTTGATTATGGACAAACATGCCTTATAAAAGTAAAAAATAATTCTACAAATGGTCGCTCATCTCGAAACCCATGTCAGCTGTAAGAAATAGTAGAACTAAGTAATATTAGTTTTTTGCCGTAATTAAAATGAAGAAAGTGATATAGTGACGAAACCCTGAACGGAAAAATTACCTCAAGAACTCGAGTCTCGAAGGATTGATGAACAAATAGACAAATCCCTGCAAGAGAAAACCTCTTCTACAGAATAGAGAGGGTAATAAGCCTTCATTTTAAGTCACCAAGTAATCGTTCAGTAAGAAGCAGTTGTTTTCTTAATTTTTGAACATTCCCATTAGTTTTCGCTTAACTATGAACTATTAATCTGATGACCTAAAAATATTCCATTGTATAATATTCCATCCAATGGTGTAGACTGGTACACTATGGAAGCTAGGGAGTTGTTCTCAAAGGGAAACACCTTACGACATAACTAATAATATTATATACTAGCAATTGCATGAGATGTTTCAAAAGAAACACTGTAAGACATAAATTTGAGAAGAATTATGACATATAAAAAACCATTGAAGATAAAAATAAGTACACAAATGTCATTCAAAGGGAGAAGATAAAGAGAAATCACTTACATTATGCGAAATTGACAGATTCGATAACTTTTACAAATAGATTTCCTCTTAATATTAAAATATGAGCTTAATATGAGTCATTGATTGGAGTAACAAATGCTAACAAAATATCTAGAAATACATCATCATTTGCCTAGACAACTCGAATCAAAGGAGGAAAATAAAATTTTCAATGGCCATTCTAACTCTTGACAAACTAGAGAATACATTCTATGTGACGTGTCACTGATACAAAATTACATTACTTGTAACAATGATGCTAAGAAATAATACGACTTTAAGTAAGTGAAAAGGAAGCAATTTCACAATTATGTCTCACAAACAACACACTTGAAAAAAATAATAGTATATTAAGTGGAGATATTAACCATAAATTATCACTCTAACAAATAAGAAATATGACGAAATATGACAAAATAGTTCCTTAGGTTGAATTTCAAGGCTAAATTTGTATTTGTATATACATTATTAACACCATAACATTACAAACATTGTATCAGATAATGATACAAATACTCTATGTTCATTCAATTGTGTAAATAATGCTTTTGAATGCTTCATGAATGGTGATATTTACAGAGTGCAACACATATTGACAAAAGTCTCCTAAACAAAAATATAACTATTATGGCTAGGTAGATTCAAATTTGAGCTTCAATTCGAAGAGGCTTATGAGTTCTAATTCCATAGGAGGGTTGTTGATGCATTTAAAGCAAGGACAAATGTCTAGAGTTATTTTTTAGTTCAATTGGGTTGTGTGGTATAAATCTGAAATATGTGGCTTCAAAAAAGAAAAGCATTGGTCACCTAGATTATGGATGAAAAATTGGGGTCAACATGGATCTTGTTTAAATATGCCAAGATAAATAATACATAAATTTTTTCTTTTATAGTAAAGAAGAAGAAATAAGATGTTGCCTATTTTTTCTATATTTGGCTCTTTTCCTTTTCTTTTTTTTGATCGTCACATAGATAGAGGCACAAACATCCCCCAAGTAACCCTGGGCCATATAGCACATCACTTCTCTCACTACAATGACAAGTGACAAAAAATTAGTATGTACATACAATCTTAATATTCAATCACAAGAATGATATTAAAATTCTATAGCTACATTTTGTAAAAATTTCAAGCTATTTTCTACAAGACAACATATATTGTCCTTGAATCAGAACACAAAATTACACGACCTAGATTGAAAAGGATGTGTCGATCTTGAATTTCTTAAACCAATGACTTCTTTGTAGCATCTCCTACAATTCAATCTCTTGAAATAATGAACAATCGGGTATTGTTGAGTGAAAATTTGTGAAAAATGTCAAGTGCATATCTCAGCTTAGTGTGAAGAACCCACAACTGTAGTATTGTGTCGATAGGAAACAAAAACTATAGTGGATAATGGTGAAAATAACAAACTTAAAATTTAAATGATTAGTTGAGAATATTACATAACATGGAAAGATGAATTGGACCAATTTAGCCTTGATAAAAAAACAAGTCAAATTTGATCCCCAAGAAGAGTGCATCTATCAAAATATGAGGAATCGGTTACATGGAGCCAACATGAACACCTGTTATAGCTAGAATCTTTTAGTGATCAAGTAGTAGAGCATGGATCCAAGAGTACATATCTAAAGAGACCTGGAGACCAAGTCAAAATAAACCCTAGTGATTAAGTTTAAACTAACAATATGTGTGATGTAACACCTTTAGGTTATCTAATCTATTATGCAGGGATGATAGGTTGAGAGAAACTTGTCCTAATGAGTTGTACATTGTTGGCATTAGAATCACACACTATTGTGAGCCAAAGAACTGTAAACCTTTTGAGTTTACTTGGGAAGAGTCATATAATTTTGAATTTGGGTAATTTGAGCCACCAACAGATAATCACATTTGTGCCTTATATTGTACTTGTATTTGTAATGTTTCATTAATTACATTTACTGCTTTCACAAATATTTCTTAGGGAAATTCTATGTGACACTGTCATGTTTTCCAAGTTTTCTTTGAGATCCTTGTGTAGGAGGATGTCTCTATAGGCATAGGCATATGTTTTTTTTTATTGTGTTTTACAAAGATTGTAGTTACAGAAGATGTTAAAAGGTAACTCTGGTAGATATGGTTGCCCAATTTTGAATAAGTCATTCGTTCACTGGTTATATCTGTAGCCTTGCAGTCAGTTGGAACATTTGTGTTGTTTGGAAAATGGTATACGGTAAAGAGTAGCTACGATACGACGAGTCAAGAAATGAATCAACTAAGGGAAAGGCGAAAGGTAAGTAAAACCAATCCTTCTAAAATTTTTATGGAGGGAATAAATAAGGGACTACCCAAACCTAATCTCCTTTTACTGGTACGAAACCCACCCCATAAACTTAAATAGGGTGGAAGTTATATTTGCAATGGAAAGGATGTATCGATGCGATCTTTTATAGTAAAGTAGGTTGTAATAGTTAATGTTTTCTACCACTTTCCAACCTTCCCTAACCTTATGGATGTTCAATTAAGAAATTGAAAGAGAGTAGGAGTAAAGCATCAATATGAATGTGCTCTCTCTACACGACTCTCTAGCTCTTGTATTATATATGAAAATTTATCTTTGGATGCTCAATGTGTAGCTTATTTTAGTGAGGTACTGCCTTTATAGATTTCTATGGAGTGTGCATATTGGGGGGTCGTGAAATGGACTAGGAAAGTGTTTTAATGGTCGAAATAGATATATTGGTAATAAATAAATAAATAACGAATCTTAAAAATTAATTAAATTATAAATATATTTTATGTTATTATTACCTATAAATATTAAAAAGAATTAATATATAATTAAACATATATACATTATTAGCCATGAACATTTACTCCTACATTACCATATCTGCAAGTAGGCTTTGTTACAATACTATGGATTATCAATACCATATGCCCAACAAAAACAAAACTTGTTTCATATGTCATTTTATTTAACTAATCAATTTAATTAAAAGGACAAAAATGACGTAACTAGTTTAGAGATAAATATCAAACTTTGATTTGTGCATAGTATTAAGAATATTCTAGAAAATTATATGAAGGTTAAATCCTGGACATCCACCTAATGGTTTATGATAATTAAATTAAAATTTTAGAAGTTCTATTACAAAATAATGTATTTCACCACTAATACATTTCTAGTAATATAAACTTTTTTAATTCAGAGTCTACAAACATGTGGTACAATATATAGTATTTATCTAGCTATGATTATCTCTCACATAACTTAAGGTGAATAAACCATATATTTCTTAAACTTTGAAATTAGAGAATTGTTGTGAGCATAGTTGGAAACGAACTTTTAAAGTGCTTTGAAATTATTGCTCTGGTATCTTGCTACCTTAATATGCATCTCTAACATTTGATTGGTTATTTATAGAATTTGTGCTACATTTGGCCTATAGGTTGTTGAATTTGTAGTGAAA
>APFE030491041.1:39375-71348 GCA_000404065.3 Pinus taeda | reverse complement strand
AGTCATTAATGCATTCTTGGCGGTAGATCGTCCCAAACCTATCTCTTAATTCGTGACTTAATTGCCTGCTGCTCACTCTCTTTTACCTTAAATTGGACATCTCGTCATGAATAATGACATCAAAAATTACTTCCTAGCCTACCTGTGTGGCAGTGCAGCCCCCCGTGAATAGGCGCAAACCTTGTACCGTGCTGATTCTACGCGTACCTCCTTCCCTGCACAGTTCCAAAACATACTCTTTTAGAGTCCCGTGCTCTCTTTCAACTATCTGGAGCGCTGATAATGTGATCCCTACAGCTAGTTAGGTGGTCACACCATCTGTGCGAGACTCCAATTCGCCTTCCAGTCTAGTCTGTGGACACTCCTCAATTTCCCTCACGACAGCCGGCACAACGCGTTCTACCTCATGTGGTGTGCTCTGCTTGTTACTGTGTTTGGTAAGGTGTAGTCTTAGCCATGGTAGGAGAGTCATAAATTCTCGGTGACAATATTCTAATGCAGTGGCATGACCATCTGTATCTTGCCTTGTCATTCTTGATTTATTGACGAGACATGCTTTCATGAACCTGCTTTCCAGTCTTTTGATCTTAGTGTCCATCAACATGCTTTTCTTCCTTAATCGTACCTGATTTTCTTTGAGTTCGTGAATTCTAAAATTCCCTTGTTGAATGTCTTCCTAAATCCTTATGTGGTCGTCCTCACGTAGCTGTGCGATTCTTTCTTCTTGGTCTTCGTGCATTGTCATAAGTGTGAGGGCTATTACGTGTGGATTCCTTTTGGTATTCCCTTCAGAAATCTCAGGTTCTACTCTGTTTTGCACCTTTGGAATCATTTTCGCACTTAGGTTTTTGCACATGGTTCTATAGGCCCATCGAACCGCTGGCATACGTAGGTCCCAATCAGTTCGTTTCATCTAGTAAACCTTTTTCAATACTCCTCACACCCTATGGAATGCTTCATCATGGAGAATTGGAAACGCACGTCACCTTTCTTGCTGCTTTGGTTTGTTCTGATTCTCTAGGCTGGGGGTGGTGTGTGCTTGTGCAGACTGTACAACATATATTTGTATCCATCAGGAAAGGTGGGCGTGCAAGTTGTTCTGCCCCAGATGATTGTCTTTTGTTCGATGTTGGGGTTTTCCAAAACATAGGTGCATCATCCTTCTACATCCACACCAATCTTCAAAAGTTCCTTGATGCGTATCCCACCATCGTGCGGGTGTTGCATGCAGTGCCCACTTTAGTGCATCGAACCACTGCTTCGCTGGTACCACACTTTCAAATTTATTCAGAAATCCATCCTCCGATGTCAATCCATCATATGTTGAAAGCTCCCTTGCCTCTGTTTTTATGCAACACAATGACCTGATCATCATGTTGCAGTTTAGTGTTGTCACTTTGTGTAGCTGATTCTGCCATCACTCTACCTCTTCATCTGAATCCAAAGTATAGGAGCTTTCATGCTCCCATAAAATCCTTCCATCTGCCATCGGATTCACCTAGTCCTCTCCTTGTGCAGTTATCTTGTAGATACAGTCGAGATCATCATCACTATCATCGTTGCGCACCAGTTCGGTTTATTGCGTTCCCTCGGCTGGGTGTAGTGGTAGAACCATGCGTAGTGACCTTTTCTCAAAGGTCATTTTGCGCTTCTTCAGATTTATGACTCCATTCATATTGGTAGCCCAATATATTCCTAGTAGCACAAGATAGGGATTGCTGTCATCGACAATTTTAATCACTTCAAAATCCACCTGTGCGCTCACGCCTTCAATATCGACTGTCATCCCTTGCAATCTTCCCATTGGAAAAATCTTCTGTTAGTTTGTCATTTGTAACTAAATAGGGGACCATTGCAATGCGGGTCTGCCCATGTGTTCCCACATTTGCTTTGGTAGTACATTTGTGTCTGAACCCAGGTCCAAGATTACGTGATCCATTTCGTACTCACCTATTTGTGCAGTCAACCTCATCTCGCTTCCTGTGCATAATGCATGTTTTCCTAGTTTTCGGACCACGTGCAATTCTCCTTATCTCGCACACCTAGTGATAAGTTCCTATAGCCATTTGATTGATTTACTGTCACGCAACAGTTTCATGTGTCTCCCGAAAGGTTGTGAGCATTGAAGGATCCATTCCTGGTTCTAGTTGATCCTTACTACTTGAAGTGGAGGCCTTCATGAAGCTCTTCTTAGCTTCCATGAATGTCTCCTTCGCACATTCTAAATCAAACTCGAGTTCCTTTATCAGAGCCATGTGAACCCACACACTCTCTTCTGGCTATTTCCTTTTATCATCTCTTGTTGTCACACCGCTCTTAAGCATCATGTTTACATTTGGGTCTTCTTCGCATGGTTCAGACCTCATCATTTGTAAATTCTGGGTCGGAGGGGGCTAGAGTAACCCCTTTTCATGCATCTTTGCTATCAGCGAAGGGTAATCTTCCACCTTATTATCAAACTGATTACAGTACCAACATGATATCTTAGTCAGTTCATACATTCGCGGGCATAATACCCTCGCCCTCTACAATTGTAACAAATTATCTGGCCACAAACCCTTCCTGGTCCCATTCCACCTCGACCCCGACCGCACCCCTGAAACCCAGTGTGCCCCATCCCTGCATTTGGGTCGAGGGCTTGTGTTTTGTCCTGCACCCTGTAGGTAGGAGTCTGATCCATCATTAGTTCATAGCTTCGGTAGGTGTGTTCGTCATGGCCTACCGAACTGCAGAAATTACAAAACAACTGCTGGGATGCCTATGTATACTTCTACAATAGATGAAAATTATCCATGGTATGTTTTCCTCCTATATGGAAGATCGCACACCATAACATAGATGCCACGCTCAGCCCCACTTGTGCCTCCAGTCTTAATGGCATTGGCCCTCCTCCTACCAAGTAGTTTGCGAACACAGGACAATGATCTTTGTCGTGGCCCTGGCCCTTGCATTTTATGCACCATACTTCCTCACATGCCTCTAGCCAAGGTGCCCTATCCTGTTTCAAACTCTACATTTCCAAACACAGATTCTGTAGTTGCACGTGGATCTGTTGGACTCCTAATCTAGGGTCTTGTATAGGGGTATCATGCAACCTCATTTCCATTTCCAACACTTTGGCCTCGGTGGAAAGTTTTTGCTGTGACAGGGCCATCCTTAAGTGTGGCGTAAGTGAGGCCAAAAACCATGCGTGATGTTGTGCATCTGTTAACTTCATATTGGCTTCGCAGATCGTACTCTTCAGCCTTTCGTCCAGATCCCAGGGGGTCTCGCCCAGGAGCATCGTGATCTCTTTAAACCTGATGATTAATTGCATCTCTGATTTTGGTATGCTAAATTCCCTATTTAACTCGGTCTGGATGTCTGGAATTCATGTGTTTGGGTGGTTATTAGAATGCTTGATATGCCATGTTAATGCATGATATTGCAGTGTGCTCACAAGTGTAGCCTTTTTGATATTATCATCCATGACGCCTTGTGCTTCCCATACTGCTCTACTACAAACCAGAATTGGTTTGGATCTTCATTCTCCATTCCTTTGAATATTGGTAGTTTGATTGTGATCACCATACTGAATTGTGGAGGTGGTGGAGGTGGAGTGGGTGGGGATGGAGGTGAGGGGGGTGAAGCGGGTGGTAGTGTGGGTGGAGCTGGTAAATGCGAAATTCGCTGCCTTATCAAACTGACTACGCTTCTCAGAGAAAACTTCACGAGCTTGTTCTCGCTCTCCTGCGAGGGTGAAATTAAGGGAATGTTTTCCAATTCCTCACTACTTCCACTTCTGTAGATCATTCTTCTTCGCGTAGTCCCAAACATTAATTTATTCGCATAACCCACTTTACACACAATAGCATCTTAATCCAAGTGTTTAAAGATTTAATGTACTTACCTCGCAGTCCCTTGAGAAAATGTCGCTCTACCTCACTGTAGCTGATGGTCGTATCTATCGCAAACTCGCTAATAAATCCTCCTATTATTTAGTTGAGCCAGTCGTCCACAGCTCGCGCTATCTTTTCTTTTGAGGCTTCTAGTCTGTGCACTAGTTTCAGAGTCCACACTATTGGTTCGTTGAGCCTACACCTTCCCTGGCCGTCTCTAACTTTGCGATCCACTCATACAGCTCAGATGGAAAAGATGCAAAGAAAATTTTGTGGATTTCAGTGTACAATTAGCGATCCAACCACTGTTCTTTAGATACTCGCGAATATCTATTTTCTACGCCACAAACCCGTGAATCTTCTTGTCCAACCACTCTTCAATTTCTTTCTTTGTAGGGTTCCAGTGGCATGACACCAGACGTCCTTATGCAGATCCCGGTCGCGGCAATGGAACCATTTGTTGGCTTAGTGGGGCCTGACCCAGCTTCAGAGGTGATTTAGCTAAGCAAATCCCAACACTACTGGCCCTTTCGGAAACAGTCTGCGGAGCTCAGACTGAGGTCTCACCTGAAGTAGTACGGGAGGGTGCTAGAACTAGGTTTTCACACCCTTGGGATTTCTAATGGGATTTTGGAGGTCCGCGATCTGACCTATCGCTACGTGCACTTGCAATCCCTTCGTGACTTGCGGTGCAACTTCCATGCAACCCTACTTGGGGCACGACCGTATAATACCCGAGTTCCTCACTAACTAACTGATTATTTTACTTTTTTGTGTAAGATTTATGGTTATTACAACATATTCAACAATTATATCAGTGCGCGTGATACATAAATGAATATAAACAGAAAGAAGATAATGCACAACAATTACATAGAATTAGGAATCAACTTCTCTTTATTAGCTTTCTATCTTGATTACAGACTCGACTTTGCCCTGCACACTCAGCTGCAGGGGTCTGCGCACTCAACTGCGGACTCTACTAGGCCTCTGCGCGCTCAACTGCAGAGCCTCTTCCTACTACTACAACCCAAGACACTTAGAATTCTACTCTAAGATTGAACCATTCCTATGCTACTCTCTCTATCCATCACTCTCTTTACAACTTAGAACCTCTCTCTATTTATATAATCTCATGGTCCACAGACCATGGGTAGGCCGAATTTACACTAGTTTACAATACAATGTTTAGGGTGGACAACCCTATGACTCAATTGTACACTTCGCGCTCCATGCCTGTAATTCACAGATTTCTACAACATCTTTGACCAAAACTTGGGCTTTGAGCCCCAAAACCTATTGTGGGGGGATTCCATGCCCAACACCATTTGCACTAACTAAGACTCTACATGCAATTCCTTACTCAAACCACACTTATCCACCAAGTTAGGACTAACATAGCTATTATTAGATCCAAGGTCAATCAAAATAGAAATAACTTGATCACAAAGCTTACCATCCATCTCAATGATAGATGCCTGGTGTTACACCTGCTTATTGTCCACTGCTACATAGATATGTGGAATACTCTAACCAACATCCCAATAGTCTGCGCCTCTTGTGAACTGTATATCATAGGCCTACCACCCTGATGTTGCAAAAAATCTCTCCTAAGGTGCTCCTTACCACATGTCCAACACTCCAATTGACCAGTGCCCTCACCTCTATGCTACTTTTGTTGTGACCCATGTCTTTATCTAGCTACATTAAAATTATTTTGCGGTGCCATATTTTCTTTCCCATTTTCATTCTGAGGCCTTGTTCTCTTACACTGCCATTTACCTCTACCTTTGTCTTTTCCCTTCCTTCCATGCTGAGATTCATTCTTATGCTTTTACTGCTCATAGAAATGCTTCAATCTCCCAATGACTTCCTCAAGTGACCGAGGCTCATCATATTTAATATGATCGCTAAATGCTAATGGAAAATCAATGACAAACCTCTAAACTTTAGCCTTCTCATCAGTAAGATACAGTATATAACTCAATCGCTCCAAAAATTTGGTTGTGTACTCTTCGTCTGTCATTGATCCCATCTTTAGCTGATATAATTATTTAGCCTTATTGTTGCAGAACCTCTCTGACAAGTATTTCTTCCTAAAAAGCCTCTTTAACTCCCACCAACTCAAGTCATCTAACTTGATGTCTATGACCCACTTAACATCTTACCACCAGATGTCTGCTTTACCTTTCAAGCTAAAGATAACTATTATGGCCTTCATGTTGTCTGTGTACTCATGCAACTCAAATAATTTGTTCATACCAAGTATCTAAGCCTTTGCATCTTCCAACTTCTTCATATCTACATCAAAAGTAGGTGGTTTTGCTTTATTGAATTCATCGAAAAAGTATTCCTTATCATTCCTCCTATAAGGATGAGAGTGATGCAAATCACGATGTCTATCAGAACCAGAAATAGAATAGTACCTGTACTCATTTTCCCTTCTATCCGGAGTGTCCAACAACCTACCATCTCTCACTGTATCAGATCTATCCGAGTTGTGTCTACTAGGGGACCTACTTCAATATGCCCCATTAGTTCCATCCTCATGTCCATGGATGATCCGAAGGGACCCTTTTTGCTACAATTCTAAAAAACTCTAAAGAACTATTGCATTAACCTCTGCTTGATTCTCTTGTGCCTATATGATCTGGTCATTATCTATCTTACAAATCCTTATCTCTTCCTTCAAACTCCTCAATGTTATTGCCAAATTAGAAGAGTTCCCAACACCATACTACTCTTCGGATTCATAGGGAGAGTGTTCGTAGTAAACCATATTACTAGCCATTTTATATTTCTTCTTGCAATGCATAATATGTCAGATAAACCAAATCAAAATAAACCGACGTACCTTAGTACAACTCGGGTAGGATACCGTGTCTCCAATATCAACAAATTTGTGTAATACATGTATAACATAATGATAACAATATATAGGAATCCACAAATAAATGTATCAACACATAAATATCACTCTAGCTGGGGTCCAATCATTGATGCAAGGCCATATCAACAATGCATGCTATGACTTCATGCATGAAAACAACCATTACTTCATTTTACACATTTCCATATGCATCCAATAACATGCATAAGCAATGCCTTATCAACTACACATACGTATAAACGCATGTAGTTGAACATAAGTAATCAATTCTTGTAATCAACCTACAAGGCTGATACATGTAATCGAATCCACATATACATCAATACATTTACATATGAAAATCAAGGGAATGAATTTCTCATTAATGAATGCAATGAACCAACTGGAGATGGGGCTACCAAATTCCACCCAACCATAGATTGGTTGAGCCAAGTCTTTGTTCAGCCAATCACCCTTGTGCCATATTCCAAGCATGAATGTGGGACTCATAGAACACACCAAAAACACCAATCAACGTGGATGTCACTGGAGTTCTCCACCTACACCATGAGGAATTTGAGTGCCTCCTTGTCTCTCATGCTTTACCGTGCATCCACAATCTAATATAAGGATCACTACGCCCTACACCGAGACATACTCTCCAAGATTTACCGTGCATCTCATCCCACGATCACTAGGCCCAAAGGAGAGAAAATCCACCTCTTGGCTTTACCGTATATCCCACCATTCACCAATAAGGATTCCTAGGACCACTCACGCACATAATCTATCTTTAATGCAACCCACAATTTGGTTCAGTGGTTATTAGGCCAGTGGCTTTGTGACCCTCAATCTGGTTCAGGGACCACTCAGAACATGTGTTTGTCAATTCGGAGATCCACCCCACTTGACTTTGAATCCAATCTGACCATCCCACATAAACCATATGAGAGAACCCATCTCATTAAAGCTAACAGGAAATGGCAAGGCTAGGCTAAAAATACCGTCACACTTGGAAAAACCCATGTCGTGGTAGAAAATAAACACATGCAATCCCATGCATGTCAAATCTAGCAAGGAAAATACACATGCAAGTTGTTACCTATAATGAAGCATGTTGTATCTACTTGATCCTACCTTTCCCTACTTGATCTTTGCTTCCTCTTTCCTTATTTTCTTTTCTTGTTCCAATGCCAAACTACTCCAAGAAAATTCTAACTGTCCAAGAGTTAGAGAGAGAGAGAATAATGGGAGAGCTCCAAAGCTAAACTGACAAAAGGTTACCAACAGATCCTCATATTTTATGAATGAGGCCTCTATTTTCTTTATTTTCCATTATTTTCCTCCTCACATGCAACTTGTGACCTTTCACCTCCTTTTTCTCCTAATTTCCATTATTTTCATAAATAATTGTGCCAAAAATTCCATTTTTCCTTTCCAAAGCCTTAGCCATTTCCTTTTCCATTTTCCTTAGCCATAAACAACCAAATGAACACCCCCCTAGGATGCATTTCCCAACATTCAACTTGGAATAAGTGTCTCCTTGATTGTGGTTATTATTTTTAACTTTTATCACATGAAATTTTCACTAGGATTGTTAAAAAAGTTATCAAGAAGAATTTTTTTGTTGGCTCTATCTACAAACACAAAAATGTTTGAGAGAAGAGCAGAGATGTACCATTCAATCTGTACATTGGTTCCTGGTGTATAAGTGGTTGGGATATTATTCAAAAATTTGTTGAATCTGAAATTAAAATGTTTGATTCTTTTGTTTGGATTGGTCTTAAGATTTGATAAGTCATTAATCAATGTGGCAGTTTTTTGATCATCACCAAATTTCAATAAAAAATGCTCTTTGAACATATTCCAATTTGTTATTGATCCAGAAGGAAGAGAAAAATACCATGATCCTGCAAATCCTTCCAATGTGTATGGAAAGAGTCTAACAACACAATCCTCTTCAGTGACTTCATTCAAATTGATAGCTAGCATGAAATTATGAAGATGTTCCTCTGCAAGGAGGCCATCATCAAGATTAAACTTAAGAAGTGACCACTCTGGGTGTTTGGGAGGAGGGTGTAATGGTGAAGCAATCAGTACTACCCCAAGGTTATTCCATGGTCTATTTCCCATTCTGGGAGTATAAAGAGTAGAAGAAATAGTAGAAGATGAGGGAGATCATGGTGGGTGAGTCATTGTGGAAGATATTCGTGTAGTGCTACTGATTATAGTTGCACTAGATGTTTGTGTTTGAGGAATGTGAACGGATGGGATGAGAGGTCGATTAGAAGAAGGTAAAGAGGTAGAGGAAATGGAAAAACCAAGAGAAGGAGTAAGTGGGGAAGATGGTGATGTAATATCACTAGCGGAAGAATGAGTTTCTAGGGTAGTTTTCTTTTTCCAATGAGTGGTTATAGGAATTCAATAGGTTTAAATCCCATTTTTTCACTCTGGGGTCTAGTTAATACACCACAAGACTATAAATATGAGGAAACACTTCCTTCAGATATATTTCTTTGGACAGGTTTTTCACTAGAAATATAAATTCTTTCCAATTTTTGGATCAAAGACTGAACTTCATGAGACTTAGTTGGTATTTGAGAAGAAGTCTGGCCAACTGATTTTGGAAGTGTGCTAGGAGTTTTGGTGGCTTTTTGAACAACTTCAGATCTTGGATTAGGAGATTTAGAATGTGATATGGAATTTGGTAGTGATTTTGAAGGAGACTGACTCTTAGAATGACCTTTTAATTCAAGAGTGGATTTTCTTTCCAGTCATAGTCTTAAGGCCCTCCTTCTAACAACAAAAATGTTGAAGGCTCAAAAATCTCTACCTCAACATCAGGGAAAACCACCCAGTTGAGAACTTATGGAAGCTCCTTTTCTCTTTGGAACAATGGATCTAACTGGGTTTATGGGACTAATTTCCCTTAATAAAGGATAGTTATTGGATGTGATATATAAGTATGGGATGGATTATGTGAATGAAACTAAGAAACTAAAATACATAGACTTAAACTATCTATCTTGGGAAAGCTTTTTCTATACATGTGACTTATAAAGATCTCGCATTAAACATGATAATATAGATCATCAAATCCTTTGTGAGGTTAAAATATATAAAAATAATTAATTTAATTAAATAGTTAATTAAATCAGTTGTTAAAAACATATCACACATATCATATAGCATCGTTCATTCATATACTTAAAATATTTCAATTAAGCACATCAATAGTGATAAAGCTTAACTACTTGCAAACATGTATATGCTAAACAAAATATATTAACCATTCAAATCATAAACATAGTAATAGTATTCATAAAATAGTACCCGATAAATGTTAACTTTGATCATAAGTGAAATAGTAGTGGTTCCTCTTTCTATTAAGATTCCTCTAAGATACAGTAGTGAAAACTAGAAGCTTTCTTGCAGAAATTTCAAACCCTTCCTTCGTAACAATGAAGGGGATTTATAGTTTGTAATCAAAACTCAAATCAAGAAAAGTGCCATAGAATGCTGAAGTGGTTTTAACAAACCATACGAAAAATAAAGTAAAAGACAATGATCGATCACAGTTGCAACAACTTTACTATCTGTTCATTGATGATTCTCACATATATCTGTCGTTTGTCTTTTAATTGAGGTGGATGATGGAGTCGTATATGAATTTGTGCATTGAATAATGCCTTTTTAAGTGTTGAAAGTAAATGAGTAGTGGTGTTGCAGAGACGTCTCAATATCAACCACTAATTATATAGTTTGACTAGGAAATGGAAATGGCATTCCAAGTCAAACTTTAATAGATCTTTGATCCTCTCAACCTTCTTTTTCGATGATTCTTGCCATACTTTAGTCACCAATTTTACATATGGTAACAATTTGAGGAGTTCTTTAGCCGAATGATTGATTTCCTACCCACATGTTGGCCTTTCTTAGTATTTGTTACAAAAATATCTTCATTTTAGAACTGCGATGTGGCACATGGAAAAGAGTCTTCGGAAATCCTAGATCAAACTGTTACTTTCTCCTTATCGACCCTGGGTTCATCCATGTTTCAGCCAAACAAAGCTTATTAGTTCTTTTGTTAAAATCAAATGAAAACAAAAATGAAATCTAAACATAAAAAACTTCCTACAAAACCAATGAAAACAGACTTTTCAATTATTATAATAATGACCCCATATGGAAGTGACAAGCGGCAACAACCATATGGTATCGGAAAATGGCTCATCACAACTTTTAAAATGAGACAACATGAAAAAATTGCGATATAGGTAGCTTCGATATGGAGTGGAATCGAAACCATATTCAACTCTTTTTAATAATTATATTGGATCCATATATTAGAGCTTTGTTTTGACGATGTGATATCGAAGGTTTCATTCAAAAGTTCTGATTAGATAGGTGGGTGCAAAATTCTTATTAATCAACATTAAAACACATATCAGATATGGATATTGAAGTGGAGGACTTTATGGATATCAAAAAATATATGAGATTGGTATATAATAATATTGGCGAATGGACATATCAGCGGGATCAAAAGTTAGAGGATATCGAAGGATCAGAGTGAAAAGGGATATTGGAGATTGACAAATGGAGGATATCAGAGATCAATGACATGAGCATCGTTTTAAAAATTTTGATATTGGAATCTCCGATATGATATGTTGAAATCCTGTGGGGTCATGCTTTTGTTATTTTATTCGCAAAAGAGCATGTTTATTACTTTTTAGGCTTAAATGTTTGAAAACTCGTTCGGAGAAAGTTTTACTTCACAACTTTTTAAAAGAGGCCATGTTACCATATTTGAAAAAACCCGATAAAGTTTTGTGGATAAGGGATTTAAAAAAAATTCACTTGTTTGCGAATATGTGTGATGGACCTAAGCTCTGATATAAGGTTCCGAGAAGGTAGATTTATCATTTTAGTCAAGTTTTTGGAAAAATGAACCTAATATTATCTTATTTAATTGGAACTAAAAGGATATTATCCTAAATTAAAAAGGGTCTCCCATATTTTATTAGTTCTACTATTAACCAAAATGGGGGGGTTGTTGAGTAGTACAATAGGTTTGTATTGTTGTCTCCATTTCTTGATTTTGTGGCTACCCTTGTATCCTAGCCCTATGGGATATCCTTTACTAGCCATTAGCTTTAGGGATGGAACTACATGGGAAATATCAATTTTGGTTGCATGTTTTCACTTCCCAATACCAACTACATTACTCCCCTTCCACTCATTTTAGCCCTATTCATATTTCTTCACATCTAGGTCAACATGTGTCCACTGGGTCTACATAGGGTTAGCTTCCCCCTCCACTTGTCCACACCTTGGGTTGGGCCTAGAATGATGCCCCAGAGGTTGATGCAGCTAAAAAAAGAAAATAAAAAACATAATTTGGCTACTGTCAATAAGAAATATACCAAAAAATAAAAAATATGGTCGGGACACACAAATTTATCATGTGGTAAAAAGCCAAACGTGAGCTCTACCCCTTATCCATGACCATCACCTTGGTTCCTATGGGCCCTAGATGAGCCCCCTGAATCATTAAGGAACCCTGTCCCCACCCTTGGTGGGCAATGAACTACCCCACCTCAAGGGGGTATCATTGCTATGTATTACACATCATTCTCTCCATCCCCTGGAACCTCGAGCAATTATGAAGAAAAACATATCGAAGGAAAAAGGAAAATGAAGAAGGGTGGAAAAAAAAAGGATGGGGTAACTCATGTACGATGATTTTCTCCCTCCTACACTCATATACCTAGGTGTGGTCTTACCTTATTATAGCTACCCTTTCACCTTGACATGTGGTTTGGATGATTCCCTTGATTCCCACTACGTTCCATTATTATATCACTTGCCACTTATCCCTTTTGAGGGATTTACCATGGACATGTCCTCCCATTTAGAGGTTGAAACCACGTAATAGGGTCCTTAGTTAACCCCCTATTGATCTTGGAGAAACTTGTACATCCTAAATCCCACTACAGAAGGGCATGCCACCATGAAGTGCCTCATTGATCCCATGACTTGTAAGCTATTTTACTTGATTATACTAATGATTTTTTTATTGGAGAGAAAGGGGACGCATTGGATTTTATGCAGGATTGTAGGTGGGTTTTTATTTGACGATTGTTCTCCCTATATGGTGTCCTAGCCCTTCAGAGTGCCACATTGGCACTTGTAGGGTAAGCATTGAGAGCCATGGGCCTCTACCATAGTAGATATTACTTCATGGATCCCAAACAACACTCATTTAGTGCTCATGTTCCACCTTTGGGATGAGGATGATTCACTTGGTTCACCATGCCCAACTGGCTCTAGAGTTACACCATATCCTTCGAAGATGTTCCAGGATGTCTCCCATTGCAAAGGAAGGGCTTGTGTATTTTCTCTAGTCCTTATAGATGGTCTACAAGCATATTTGATCCATTTGGAGACCCATGAGGATGTCCTTGTGCCCCCACACCAACTTGGGAGCACCACAGGTTCTTGTTTGGAGAAAAAGGGGCCAACCCATTGTATACTATGTTTGGAGTCCATTTCTACATCATGATACCCTTTGGACCTCATTACGCCTCCTCAAAGGCCCAATAAATCACTTTGTTGATCGTTTGACCCTTTTGAGAGGCTTATCTTTACATTATTGAGCTATTTGGTGGGCTTGTCACCAAGAGTATTTTTATTATGCATATTATTTTATTTTAGGGGCTCAATTATGCCAATTTAGCTAAACCGAATTCATTAGAGAGTGTATAAATAGAAGTGAGATGATTTATTTTGATCATCAACACTTGGATTGGGTTCTTATCACTTGTAATATTTTTTCTATCCCTTTTGGAGGAGGATCTTAGATGTAATGGGTGAATTTTGATGTCTAGATATCTCTCTCTTGTCTTGGAGCTTCATTATTGGCATAATTTTGGTGATTGGATATTCCCTTTTCACATGCAAGTAATTTTTTCATGTCTACTATTAATATTTTCTTTAATACATTGATGTTGCTAGGATTTTTGCTATATTAAATATGAAATTTACTACTTTTCTTATCTGAAATTGTGGAAATTTATTATTTTGTAATAGTGCATCATCTCATGTATCATGTGTGAAAGGGCGAATGTTCCTAGAGATTGTTTTTGTTGAACATATCTTGATAAGTCATCAATTATTGAAAATTGAAGTATAAATTCTTCTAGTGGCTACTCCCACGCACTAATCACCATGCAAAGTTGTCTAGTAGGCTCCTTGATTAGATGTAGTTCATCCAAATCACAGATTTCATCTTGACTCCATCTTGCCCAAAAGATTAGGCATTGATCCTTCTATAGGTGATCATTTTCAAAGAGAAATCCTCTCACCTTCCCCTTTGTTTCTAGGTATAGCCTCCATAGGTCACCTAGGGAATCACTTTTCTCACAATTTAGCCATCAAAAGAATTATATCTCTTGCCCACAATTGCATTGGTGTGTCCTCAAGAAGCCCTACAAATTTTACAAGATTCCAATGGAGTGATCTTGATATATTTCAAGCCCTAGATTGAAGATCAATTCTTTCCCTTGGTTTTCCATTGAATAGTAACCTCATTGGGGTCATAACACTAAATCATAAAAGAAATATTCTTTATTTTATCATCTTCCTTTCCCAAATTAAGTCAAGTGCATCCTTGATTGATCAACTTCATATCCTTGACCTAATTTCAAGTCCACTTGGCCCTTGGTGGTCCCACAAATTGTTGACTCCAACTCCACAAAGATCACCTAAAAGCCACACATTCATAAGGAATTTTGAGACTAGGGGCTTCCTTAACAAAGCATACTCCCAAACTCCATCCTAAGAAGCCCTCTTAACCTTCCTAGAGAGCCCATGACCTTGCTTCTAAAGCAAGAAATCCATTTAATTGAGTCTCTTTTGCAAAAAGGATTAGGATCACTTCCTTTATCTTATCATTGACTAGATATTTTTTAGTGATTCCTCACATACCAAGACTCCTCTCATTAGTGAAAGTATGTAAAGAGTAGGGAGGTTTAGTTGAGGTGATAGTGGGCTATTTCTCCATTATTTCCTTTGACCTAGTAGTTGCTCTATAGGATCCCCTCCTAGGATCCATGCTAGTTTTAGGGGTAACATGTTCTACATACTAAATTCAAACATGAAGGTTTGAAGGTCCTCAAAAGGCATCCCATGGAAATGTAGAAGAGTAGTGAGGTTGATATTTTTCATTTTAGCTTCTCCATTTGTCTCCCTAATAGGAAAGACTTTAGTCTATCTATTTATAGCCATATTCTCAGCAGGTGATAGAGGTTCTTCTCTACCTATAGCCTCCTAAAAAATATTTAGTTTCTCACCTAATAAGGCCTAGAAATCCGTTGTAGATAGAGTGGGAGGCACACAGTCAATTAGTGAAGGTTGGTTTTTCGTAGGGGTGAATGTTTTAGGTAGAGGTTTTCCTGAATTATCCCTAAATATAAAAGAAATGAAATCAATGAGTTTTTTGAGGTTTGTTTTTAGATGTAAGTGCTGAAGCAATTTTTTGTGTACCTTTTTTTTTTGAATAAATGATATGGAAATGAATAAAATTAGAGCAGAAAATTGTGCCTACTTTGACACCTCCCCAGAAATAGCACAAAAAAGTGATGGTTCTCATTATTACAACAATAATTTTGGAACTCCTTAGGGTCTCAAATTTAAGTATCAACCCATGGTTTATACAAACTTAAGAGGTATTCGCACCATATGTGAAACATGAAATATATTCTACTTTGGCTGGTGTGATGCAACTAAAGGGAAGTCAAAATGCATAGATACAACCAATCTATGGAAATTCTCAGAAAACCAGTGAATAAAAAATAGTCCTAATTTATCTTGTAGGAAAGGAATCGTCAAGAAAAAATACTTACTCTATATTACAGAAAGAAAATGATAGAAGGTAAATCCTAATCTAATTGCAAAGAATTAAATGACAAGAAGTAACCCTGCTTTGTTTTCCAAAATGTAAATCTATGCTATTGTAGGAAAGTAAATGACTGAAATAAACCTATGTTATTGTAAGAAATCAAAGAAAATTACTTCAATAATTCTGGAGGAAAATCAAACCTACTTTGTGGTGCATAATGAATCAACTTGCAATTGAAGAAGACATATAAAACATCAAACTGTAATAGTAGAATGAAATCTACAACTACTGGGGTAAAGTATCTAAGGATTTTCTAAACCTATAATCTCCATCTCCAGGGTCTAATGGAAATTGTAAAATGCAAAAGAATGATAGGAAAGAATTTGGTGCAATTCTGAAGGTGTTCTAAGGAAATTTGTGCATTCCTATAGGATGGCCTTGTTTTGCCACAAGAAACATCTGAGAGAAAAGTTATGAGGTCTAAATGTGGCATGAAGAGTGGGGAAGATGGAGGAAGGTTGTGGAAGAGAAAAGAGGTCCTTTCAAAGCATAGGTACACCCAATGGATTTGTTCAAGTGTGGTATAGGAAATTTAAATATGGGGTTTTCCTATAGCTCATCTAGGTAAAATTTAGCTTAATGACATAGTGTATAAATATGTGATAATGGGTGAAAACATGATTATGTAAGTGAAATAAATGCATAAAAAAACACCATGCCTATGAAGTAACACGACTTAATTAAAAGAAAAATTCATGATTAACTGGTATGAACAATGCATAAATGATTGATAAATTACTAATTGTAGAAAATAAAACAATAATGAAAAGGATGAGTTTAATTTTAATAAAGACTACTGCTACATGAAAAAAACTATTTTTGTGTTCATTAGAGAAAGACACATAAACAAACTAAAAAAGAAGCTTATTCATAAACCCTACAATGATAATATTTTTTAGAGATGAGATTTTCATAAAAGGATAACTAAGCTAAGTGCATGCAAGGTAAATGTACAAGAAGGGGGCTTGAGCATATAGTTTGAGCACTATCCCAAGGAGACTAAGGTACCTTAGAAAAAAATCATACTAAGAAAATTTTTTTGCTTTTCATTAATCCTCAAAAGTTCTCATAACTAAAACATGACAAACTAAAATAACATGCAACAAACCTTTCTATAATGTTTACAATCTTCCTCTAGAGTTTTTAATCCCTAATGGACTACTAAGGCCACTTATTTATACAAAATGTTCTTGAGGGGATGCATCCTTGAAGGGAGGATTGCTCCCCTCCAGATTTACTAAAAAGGTGGATATGGCTCCCTAGTGTCCTCACAACTATAGAGAGGTAGTAAATGTCCTCGAGATAGTTGAGTTGTGATTAGCCTTCAACATGGAAAAAGCCCCATAATCTTCTCTTCTTGGACTCCTGCATGATCTACATAAAACATCGTTAATATCTTGCACATTTAATGCATTAAACACACATGATATAGAAATTAACTTTTAACCCTCCTAAGAACACATCAAAGTTGAAAAAGACATTTTCCAATGCAAAAGGAAAGGTTAGATATGCCAAAGGATGGTCAGATGGGCCTTAAATTATACTTATTTGGGAGGCCCATTACCAATCATGAAAATATATTTAATCAGTCCAGTAATTAATTTCCTATATCACTAAGATTAGTGAAATTATATTTTAACACACGAATATAAACATGTAACATAATCAATTGTTCAAAATTTCTTAATTTGATATCCTAGTAAGCCTTGTAACCTTTACCCTAGGTCAAGATAATATCTCCATCTAGGATTCATATAAATATAGCTAACCTATCACAACCAGATATCCTACCACATGTCCCACTTTCTTGACAACATCAAGATTCATTACATTGTCATCATACATCCAAGCCATGGAATCCATGTATTGAATCCATATTTTATTAAAATTCACATAAATAATCATGTTGACATCATTTAATACATATAAAATAAGATAATAAAAAAACAATGACACAAATACACACACACAAGTAGTATGTAAAATGTCCAAAATAATATTTAGAACTAATTAATTTCTAAATCATAGATTAAAAAAGTCATGATACGTCCCAAATATAGAAATATAAATCATATAGTAATCAAGCCAAAATAATGTTCATTACAATTAAGGGATATTTAATAGATTATAAAATGTTGTAACAACACGTAGTCCCGATCCTTGGGTTCAAGATGTTCATAACACATGTGGACTTATTTCTACTAGCCTAACCACACAAAATACTTGATTAAAGATTAATTTGTGTAACACCACCTCCCATATTTACCCACTTTTACAAGATATCCAGGGTAACCATGATATGGGTGCTACCAGAAATGACACGACCTCCAAGTTATAGTTATGAAAGTGGGTCCTACAAACCAAAACACATACTACCACCTCTTAGGGACACTAAATCACTTAGGAGCCTGACAACTGATGCTAGTGATTAATCCCTAAGCTGGATCTCATTTTTACAATATCAACACGCTAACCGCACCCATCACACACTATGCATGTGGTTATGAGGCTCCAACTGCAGCCGTAAGCCTTTCTGTATGTGGTTATGAACAAAATTTCCCTATTTTTTTCATGCAGTGGTGAGATCTATGCCACTTTTTTTAGGGCTAGCCTTCAAGCCACTTCCCACAAAAACCCAAAACCCTTCAGAATTCAATCTAGTTATAACACGTTTTAAGCAACCAATAATCAAGTTAGATCTTGCTAAAACATGCTAGTCACTTAATAGACATTTCATCAAATAGATGGTAAACATAGTAGCTATAGGTCAATGGATATCATATCATGATCATCTTAACTCCATCTACAAATCATCAAGAAGGCACAATGACCTCTCAAGCTAGTTGCAACAACATTTGTTATCCCATGGATCCATCAATCATATAATAAATTTTCAAATCATGAATAAGATCCATAGTAAGAGAACATCATATAATTGTGCATATAACCAACATATAACAAGAATAATATCCATGAACAATTAGCCATAAAATAAAAAAAAATTAACCAGTACAAGTGCTCATAGATCACAATCGAAAAATAACTCATATTAACATAATAAAAATCCAACCAAGTCAGGGACTTCCATCGACCACCCAACCATAGATTGGCTGAACCAAAATCTCTCTTTCATCGAGTCACCTTTGTGCCATATTCCAAGCATGAATGTGGGATCATATGGGTTAAACCGAAATAGAACCAACCAGGGCTTCTAGAGACCAAACAACCACAACCCTCAACCATAGTGATTTCACCTAACTGGTCCAAAAATCACTATACCTAATCTAGGAGGATCCTCAAAATGCTTAAAGTTAAAAAGTCTTTGATGCTCACAAAACCTACACCAAGTTGAAGAGCTTGTTGCGTTGATTTTGGTAGTATATTCAATTTCAAAATTGACCTTCGTATGAAGGAGAAAACACACTCTAATGTTTAAGGAAAACATGTAAAAAAAATGAGCCTTGCAGGCAAAGTGGCAATCTCACAGTTCGATACATGGTAGTCAACACAAGTCAAAGTCATAACGTAGGTCAAAATCGAGGTTGGCGATCGAACCCATGACCTCTGTTGCATTACCACAAAACTTTACCATGCTTATGCTTTGCTAATACAATATGCATAATGCTTTTTTTAAATGCGTGTTATATGATAAATGAGGGGTAAGGTTGGCGGATCCCGCCATATCTGGTGGCTCCACCAACCCAAGAGTTGTTTTAAACATTACACTAAACATGAAAATGGATTCATATTCCAAATCAGCGTGCAGTTACAACCATCCAAAGTTAAACTATAGTGCCACAAGTCACGCATTATGAATTCACTGTCGGACTTACCAAATGTTGCGAATAAGTTTTTTGCCAAGTATTAATTGCACCAACGCAAAGGAGATATGCCATGGGGTTCACATAATCACCATTCAAATTTATTATATACCATTTTTTTTTATATTTGTTATTCACCGCGGTCCAATGTTAAAGCCACAAGAGGTCACACTTACTAAGTTTAATACTTTGGTTATAACCAAAGTCCACCGAATATTACACATGTCAAATGACTTGACATATGATGGGTTTTAAACTATATATGTATATTTCTTATATGCCATCGGTCCAATCCATTAATACCATATATGTTATATGGTAGGCTTAATATATGTGCTTATTTCATATTGTTAAAAATAAATATACATTGTTATAATCATTTTACATTCAAATCCCAGGAGGTCCGTGGGTTTGACCCCAGGACCTGCCCATGACTCTATAAAATGATATACCAATGCATCACTGCAGGAGGAGTTGAATAGGACTGCGCAGACTAGTTGAGCTATACCAATATTGAGTCATAGGATCTTCGCGTGAGCGAATAATGTCACCTTCCATACAACATCAAGCCCTTCACGGATGAGGTATTGTGTGACATTGCTCCCCTTGAAGTTTGTGATGTATTATTAGGACAACCATACTTGCAGAAGCGACATGTTGTGTATGAATCAAGGCCACGTGCTGTTATTTTTACTTTGGGAAATAAGATGTACAAGATACCCAAAGTGGCACCGCCTACTGCCATCTCTTTGGTTACTGCAAAACAATGCAGTAAGCTCATTTCCAAAAATGGGAAATTTGTTTTCGTGATGATACACCCTCAAGGAAAGAAGAAGACGGTGGCCAGAACCTCTAGACAGGGCCCCTCTGCACGACAACTACAGATGGACAAGGTCATGGAGAAGTACGAGGAAATCTTCACCTCCCCCCAGGGGTTCCTTTGCACTGTTAGGCCAAGCACTCCATCGATCTGACCCCAGATGCACTGCTACCCAATGGACCAATCTATTGGTGCTCCATTCTAGAGAATGATGAAATCAAGATGTAGATTCAGGAGCTGTTGCAGAAAGGTCATATCCATCCGAGTTCATCGCCCTGTGGGAGCCCGATCGTGTTGGTATAGAAGAAGGATGGGACTTGGAGACTCTATATTGACTATCGGGCACTGAACAAGATCACTGTTCGTAATAGGTACCCAATCCCATGGATTGATAACCTCCTAGACCAACTAAAGGGAGAAAAATATTTCAACAAGATCGATTTGAAGTCAAGATATCACCAGGTACCAATCGAACCCTCCAATGTGTGCAAAACTGCCTTTAAAGCCAAGGAGGGCCTTTTTGAATGGTTGGTTATGCCTTTCAGATTGACGAATGCTCCTACAACCTTCATGAGGCTAATGGATGACATCTTGCAACCATTCACTAACTCATTTGTAGTGGTATACTTGGATGACATCCTGATATTTAGCCAAAGTTGGGAAGAGCACCTCCACCACATCCGATAGGTTCTCCAAACACTACGTCAACACAAGTTATGTGCCAATTTGGAGAAATACACTTTTGGCATGACCGAGGTTCAGTATCTGGGATACATTATTGATGAATAGGGGGTGCATGTGGTTCTAGCCAAGATCCAAGTCGTTCGGGATTGGCCATCTCCAACCACTCTAACAAAGCTCCACAACTTTCTAGGACTTGCCAACTTCTACCGTAGGTTCGTGTTGGTATTTTCTCATATCACTTGGCCCTTGATTCAAGTCACCAAGGGAGGAGCAAAAGAAAAATTCTTTTGGTCTGGATCTCAACAGAAGGCATTCATAGAGTTGAAATATCACCTCTGGTCAACACCAGTGCTCGCATTACCAAACTTGCAACAACCATTTGAGGTTGAGAAATATGCCTCTGACTATGCTATTGGGGTAGTCCTTACTCAACATGGGCATCCAATGGCATATCACAGTGAGACACTTTCAGACATATTCCAGAAGTATCCCACTTATTACAAAGAGATGTATTCCATTGTCCAGGCCTACTAACAATGGAAGCATTACATTTTGGGGAAGTAAATGATCATCCACATAGACCACCGACCCCTGCAATTCATACAAACCCAAGGGAAATTGTAGAATGATCGCCATTAGAAGTGGTCCACATACCTGCAATAGTTCCATTTGAATATCAAGTATAAGAAGGGAAACACCAATACTGTTGCAGATTGCCTCAGTCGACCACCGATCATGGCATTAACCACCATGCTCAACTCTTGTGGGCACGAGACTTCTGATTGGCCACTTCTCTACAAAAGCGACCCAAAATTTGGCCACACATACCAGAAACTCTTGGCGGGTCAGCATGTTCTAGATTTTCACCTCCAGGATGCCCTATTATGCAACTTGGGTCACCTTTGTGTTCCTTCAAGTGAGCGTGCCAAGATGATTTGGGAAGCACACTATAGTCTGGCTGCTGGGCATTTTGGGATCCAGAAAATGGTGGAAGTATTGTAGAAGTATTTCTATTGGCTGAATCTTCGATAGTATGTTGGGAAGTACATCAGATCATGCACTACCCACACCATTGCCAAACCAACCATCAAGAAGAAAGGCCTCTATACCCCACTGCCTACCCCTAGTCGACCTTGGTAATCCATCTCCATGGATTACTTGTCAGGAATTCCTTCCACTAAGCATGGAAATGACTATGTTTTTGTGGTCGTCGACAGGTTCTGAAAGATGGCTATTATGGTGGCCTGCAAGAATAATATCACAGCTGAAGCCACTGCTAAAATCATCTTTGAACGAGTGTGGCTACACTATGGGATCCCACAGTTTATCATCTCAGATCGGGACAGTAGGTTCCTCAGTACATTTTGGTCCAGTCTCTGGTCAATGCTTGACACCAAACTCTCTAAGTCCACAACCTTCCATCCTCAAACTGATGGCCAGACAGAGGTTGTCAATAGGATGATCACACACATTCTGCGCATGTACAACTCAAAGCATCCATGCACATGGGATGAGAGCCTCCCCTATTTTAGCACAACTACAACTAGGCTCTCCACAACTTGACTGGCCACAATTGTTTTAAGGTGGGCTTGGGATTCCAGCCACTATGTCCCATTGATGCGGCCATGCCATTTGCAGCTGCTCACACAGATTTAGCTCATGTCCAATCCGAAACAGATAAGGCAAACAGATTTATTAAGCACATCCAACATATTTTCTAGTAGGTCCATGAAATTATAGAGAAATCAAATGCCAAGTACAAGCAGTGACATTGTCAACATTGGGTGCCACACAAGTTTTAGGTGGGTGACAAAGTCTGGTTGCATTTGCAAAAGGAACACTTTACCAGAGCCTATCGAAAACTCAAACCACTCTGATATGATTCTTACACCATTACCAAGGCTATGGGGGACAATGCATTTGAGCTTAGCATTCCCCCATTCCTTGACCTGCACCTAGTGTTCAATGTGGAACGCCTTCGGGCATACTTTCCACCATTACTAGACACATTAGACATTGCAAAACAACTCACACCCATGGAGTTAAATCTAGATTGCATGGAACAAGCTGCAACTAATGCGATCATGGACACAGATCAAGCAGACTCGCTAGCAGAATATCCAACTGTATCGAGTCGTCAAAGTAGGCCAACTCCTTCACCAGGGACCAAGTTCAATAAAAGTTTCCTCATCTCATGGAGGAACTCAACGCAATGGGGACCATTGCTTCCTAAGGTGGGGGGAATGATCCAAGTGGATATTGGTGGCCACTTGCCAATTCCATGTGGACACCCACCATTTCTTCTTTTAGTTTTTCAGTTTCCTTAATTGTAGCACAATTTACTATTTTTAGTAGTTTTTCAGGTCCTAAACTTCCAGAGTCGTTTTGAGGCCCTAAATGACATTTTTTCTGGAAATCTACCGCCAATGTTTTTTTTTTTTTTTAAATCATCTTTTCCATTGTAGTCCTTAGAGAGGTCTTTCCAATGGGTTATCATGTGCATCAAACAGAGATAATATGACCAAGTCATGACCCCAGGAAGTTGCTTGTCCAACTCACCCCAACGGGGCCCATAAACTCTTGGTGTTACATCTCCTTAGGTTAGGGTTTTGGTTTTTTATGGTTTGCTCTTATTGTTCAATAATAAAAAGGCCCTTGAGCCTCATTGTAAGGCAGTTCAGAGGCATGTAGCCACCACATCTCTTCTCAGAAATAAGCTACCATCGCCCTAGATGATTTGTTTCCATTTCTGTTTATAAGCATATTTCAGTATTTTATATTAATGAAATGAAGTATTATTTGCGTTGCATCTCTGTGTTTATAGTTATCTTTGTAATTTGTTGCGTTCCTGTTTAAATCCGATCAAAAGATACCCTATAATAGTATGTATAGAGGAAAAACATCCATTAACTCACCTCCTTAATGCCACTTAGGGGGATGGTTACATGATAAGAGAATATGAATTTTCCTATCATATTAAGCAAAGAGCAAACCCAATAAGTCTTCAAGCAAAGATGAATGTCTTAGTGTGAACCCAAGAGTGAATTATACTAGTTATGACATGGCATAATACGAATGTCTCGTGAATTTGGTTCCACATCACTAGTATGATTGCTAGTGTGGTTGAGGAAAAGAGAACTTGAAGAAATTTTTGGAATGCCATATCTTTCTACACATGACTCATAATTAAGCAAGAATACAATGGATGGAAAGTTCTTATTGACCATAAAACATATAAAAGCTCAAAAGAGACCCTATATGTACTTAAAGAAAAAAATTCTATTAACTCACCTCCTTAATGTGACTTGGGGGGAGGGTACATGATAAGAGAAGATAAATTTCCCTATCATATCAAGCAAAAAAAAAATTCTTGGATTTATTTCTTGAAGGTCACATCAATGTCCTCGTTGAAACTATTCCTTCAAATTAGGATAGATACTAAAGTTATTCCATAATAATTAGATGTATGAATTTCTTGGGGACTAAAAACATCCATGAATAAACTTTCACTTTTTATATGGTGAATTATTTTATTGAGCTTTTCAAATTTTTATTTTGGAAGAGTCCCAAAATGGTTTCAGTGGACGTGTATAAATTTCTCATGATATTATTGGATTCATCAAAGTGTGTGATTTGGAATTTATCCAGGACAAAGAATTAAAGGTATTATAGACTCATGTGCATGGATGTGCCTATGTTACTTTATGCAATGGATCGATGAGATTGTAAACTACATAGACATTGAGGCAGTTAGAGAAAACATAATAGGAAAAACATGTAATACAACAAGTTTAATAAGGAGTTCAACCAATTCTCCTGGGCTACGTCTCCTCGTCCAACTTTTAGTGGTGGCCTCTCTATTATGTTTTTAAAGAAAATTTTCTTTACAACAGTGAGCTCAATTTGAGTCTCACTCAACAGATATGAATCAGTAGGATTGGAGTGCACAGGCTCTCCTTACTGGTACTTGACCTCTACTGGTCATAGTAGTATGAGTCCAATTTGAAAATCATACATGACAAGCCTATGCCGAGTAGCTCGCTTGAACCTCTCAAGCTTTCTTTGGAGTGCATAGACTCTCTAACTCTCTTTGGCTCTGTCTGGCTCAATGCAGCCTTCAGGTTAGCTTGGCTTCTTCTCTCTGTTCTCTGCTCTTAGCTTTCTGCGTCTAACTAACTCCTCTCTGTGTGTCCGTTTGCTTTTGTCAGTTCATGGCTTTAAAGCCAGTCTGCTTTTTGTCGATTCGTTTTCGCTTCTTGGCATTCTAGTTTTCTTTCCTTTCTTAGTTTGAACTCTCCTATTCTGCATTATCATCACTGTGTAACGCTTCACAGGGAGGTGGCCACATATTATGTAACGGTTGAGTGTGTCAGGTTCCCTGGACACATTTGAATGGTCGTTATTTCCATTTTCTCCAAGATGCCTGCGAAAAACGAATCTTTTGCCAACTCCTCATCCACGTCGGACTTCAAATCCCATGTAATCTTGCTTTACAACCTTGTCAAATCTGGTCATTTATCAAGACATGCTGCCACCGTTGATCTGGGTCCCCTAGATCCTACGGTCATTGTTCATATCGGGCGGGTAAGTAGTGTGACATTTACCCGTCCGATGTGAGTGGTTTTCTCTCTCTTCCACTGAACGTGTGACACTCAATGTGTGGCATCAGGAGGGACTCGGTCAAATTTGCTTACCACCTCGAGGCCTTTCGATATCCTTCCAGTTTTGTGGAATCCACGAAACCAAATGTATTACTTTTCAGCA
Organism: Pinus taeda; assembly: GCA_000404065.3. Lineage (NCBI taxonomy): Eukaryota > Viridiplantae > Streptophyta > Pinopsida > Pinales > Pinaceae > Pinus > Pinus taeda. The sequence continues at coordinate 45,547 of APFE030491041.1, read as the reverse complement.
TTTCATAGCCATTTCGAGTCTGGGCACTTCGGGGCTTTCCTTCACTGGGGAGGGATGCCTTGCGATACGTGATTAGCGCTTTAGCACTAATTGGGTATCAGAAACCACCCCCATTTCTTTAATTAGCCTCTGGTTTTGCCAATTTGCACCAGTGTGCATTACCATGGGCCAACGGTCTGCGTACTCAACTGACAGTCCTTGTTGCTCCACGCTAATCATAATTGCAACTGTCACGAGGATTCCTTCTGATAGATTTATCTTTCTAAGGCTTGAATATGTTTGGCATAATTTGAACGAGTTTATGAAAACTTAGATAGTGTTTAGGATCCAATTCGGATGATTCCTCGCTTGCCCAATTTCTATCCATTTCACACTGCTTGGTTTTGAACCTTTGAGTCCAATCCTAAGGTACTCAACATCCGCTTTGTGCGTAGTTCTCACCTTCCTATCCAAAACTGTTTCTTCCTACAATTCATTAAGATATTCAAGCAATAGATCATCAATAGAAGGCAATTGACTCTGCTCTTCGGGATCTTCAATTAATGAAGGTTCAAAAAATCTCAAGCTATTTGCATTAACAACTGAGTATATGTGCATGTAAGCTAGAAATCAAGGCGAAAAGAATTCTCACCAATTTTCTCAAGTATCCTAAAAGGTCCATACCTTATTGGCTTCAGCTTCTTACCTTCACCTTGCATTCTGTCTTTGCTGATATACAGCTAGACTTGATCACCAACTTGGAAGCTATGCTCCATTCGATGCTTGTCATGCCTTGCCTTGTACTTGGCTTGGCTCTTTTCCAGCTATTCATGTACTGCCTGCTGAATTTCTTGGATTTGTTCGATGAACTTGGTTTCCTTTTCCACATCGCTGTGTCCATCAACCACTATGTCTTTACCAAAGACAAAATCCAAGGGAGACCTTGGTGTGAAACCAAAACAGGTCCCAAAGGGAGATCTCTGTGTAGAAGAATGTTTACTTTGTAAGCATGCTACATATAACATAAGTTTTCATCCCAAATCTTGGGATGCTTGTTGTAATAGCCTCCGAGCAACTGGATCACTATCCTATTGACTACTTCTATTTGGCCATCTGTTTGTAGATGAAAAGTTGTGCTCTTCTTTAGCCCGGTGTCCATCGATTCCCACAAACTTGACCAAAGTTTCCCAACAAATCGGGTATCTAGATCATATATAATGGAAGTGGGTAATCCAAAATGAACCCATACATGTTGAAAGAACAACTTTGCAGTTTGTTCAGCTGTAATCTATTTGTTACAATGTATTAAAATACACATTTTACTGAACCTATCCACAACAACATATAAATAGTCATGACCTTTCCTAGATTTAGGCATTCCTCCAACAAAGTCCATGGAAACACTTTCCCAAGGATGAGAAGGAACTAGTAGTGGAGTGTACAAGCCTAGTTTTCTATTGTTGGGCTTAATTTTAGCACACGTGGTACACCCTCTTACATATCTAGAAACTGTCTCATTCATTTTTGGCCAATAACAAAATCTCTGTAGCTGTGCAACTATTTTACTTTCACCAAAGTGACCTGATATTAGAGAAGTGTGTGCCTCTCGAATTTTCTTTACTCTTTCAGCTTGTGAAATGCACAACTTCCCAAAATGATACAAGATCTAGTCCTTAACATGATAATCCAATTTTTCTACTTGTTTGCCATGAATAAGGTTGCATATACATCTTTAAAATCTATATCTTGAGCATACTATTCAATGTAGCTTTCATGCAATACTGAATTATTCTTAAGTATAGTGGATGCATTTATGATTGGTCTGGATAACATATCTGCAACTTTATTGTGTATGCCCTTTTTATACCTGATGACTAGATGAAATTGTTGTAGAAAACCCATCCATCTATAATGTCTTGATTGCTGCAACTTAGTTTGGGAGTGTAAATATTGAAGTGGTTGATGATCGATGTTTATAACTGTCTGTTTGCCCATTAAGTAATGTTTCCACTTTTTCACACTCTGTAATAATGCATACACTTCTTTATCATATGTGGGATAGTTAACTACTACAGAATTAAATGTCTTAGAATGATAACATATGGGCTTACCATGCTGCATCAACACTGCTCCCATAACATAGGCACTGGCATCTGTTTCAATCTCAAATGGTCTTTGAAGATCGGGCAATGCTAGTACTGGTGTTGTACTAGTCTTTTCTTTCAAGGTGTTGAAAGCTTTTTGCTATTTAGCTCCCCACTGAAACACCTTGCTCAATCCTGTTAAAGCATGTAAGGGAGCTGCAATTAAGGAAAAGTTAGAAATAAACTTTCTCCAATACTGTGCTGCTCCTAAGAAGCTTCTAACTTTTGTAGCAGATTTGGGTTTAGGCTAGTTTACAATGACTGTAACCTTAGAGGGATCTATCTTCAATTGACCACCCCCTACAATATGACCCAAATAATTCAAAGATGTTTTACCAAATTCACATTTTGAGAGCTTAACATAAAGATTTTCTTTTTTCAAAACATCTAGAGTCTGCTTAACATGCTTTAATGTTCTTCCCATGTTTTACTGAATATAAGAATGTCATCCAAATATACAATGACAAAATCATCAAGAAAAGGTTTGAGTACATCATTCGTCACTCTCATGAAAGTAGAAGGAGCATTTGTTAAGCCAAAAGGCATAACCAACCACTCGTACAATCCCTGCTTTGTTTTGAAAGCAGTCTTCCATGCATCTTGCTCTGCAACTCTGACCTGATGATAGCCACTATGCAAGTCCAACTTTGAAAAATAAACAACTTCCTTTAATTGATCCACTAGATCATCTATGCGAGGAAGGGGATAACGATTTTTGATCTTTATATTATTCAATGATCGGTAATCAATGCACATTCTCCATAAACCATCCTTCTTTCTCACCAAGACAATTGGAGACCCACATGGTGATGTGCTAGGTTTGATGAACGCCTTCTCGAGCAGCTCCTATACCTGCTTCTTGATTTCTACATTCTCTAATGTGGACAACCTGGACATTCCAATGTTAGGAAATGGAGCATCTTGCTGCAAATTGATATCATGTACTATTTCCTTTTTGGGTGGTAGACCTTTAGGTTCTTGAAACAATATATCATATTCTGAAACAACTTTTTCTAAATCATCTTGCTGTTTAGCATCACAACCTTCAAATACATTGGTTTTATCAGGTTTCTTTTCCTTTACAACCATCAGTAAAAATTGTTTGCATGAATTTATAATTCTTTTCATTTGCCCTGAGTTTATGAGAGTATAATTATTCTTGAGTTTATGAGCTCTTACAATATATTCGATTCCATCTTTAACGACTTGATACTTGTTCTTAGCTCTATAGAAAATAGCTTTTCTATCATAAAAGTAAGGACTTCCTAAAAAAATTCCACATATATCCAAAGGAACTATATCTAACTCAAACTCATCTACAAATGCTGACCCAAAAGAAAACCTAAGTTTACATTGTCTAGTCACTTGTAACTGTGCTTTATCACATAACCAAGCTAATGGATATGGTTTTTTGTGAGGTGTGGTTAGTAATCCCAAAATCTTTACAATTTCTTCAGAAATTAAATCTACTTGTGAGCCACTATCAAACAAAGTATCAATCTTTTGATGCTTGGAAATAACTCAAATATGAAAAATCTCATGTCTTTTCCTCTCATTTTCTTCATTATTAGTAGATTGTGTAGAATTACTAGTAGATGCTTCAGAATTTTTACCTTTTATACCTATGGCTGCGATTGTTGTTTCATCCCCTGAGTCTGACCCCAAATCCTTTTGAATAGCTGCAACAATTTTCTTCTCTTGCCCTCGAATTTCTTGGGTCTCAGCGTTGGATGCAGGATTCAATAGTGTTCATCATCATGCCCATCCTTCTTACAATGAGTGCATGAAAAATTGGTATTTTGTACAATATTGGCCTTCCTCTCTTTCCATTTCTGTTTTCTCTTTTCCTTGATTTTTCTTGCAGTGGGTTTTGATGATCCCCCAAATTTTGGGTTCACATTCTTTCCTCTAGCCTCTAGATGTGTAGCCTGAATAGATACCTCATCTATGCTAGTGGGATTAAACATGAGAATAGTGTGCCTTAAGTAGTTGCGTAGACCACCTATATACTTCAGCAGAGTTTCAGGTGAGTCTAAAGAAATTCCTAGAATCAAAGCTCTTTTTCTAAATTCTTGAGTGTAAATTTGTGCACTTTGCCCTTTTAATTGGCGAAGAGTTTGATAGCTCACCATGGCTTGCTGCATATAGGCTAGTGGATAGAATTGCTTTTTAATTGCAAAAACAAATTCACTCCAGACAAAAAGAATTTTACCATGTTTCTTCATGTCAACTTCTTTCCTGCCTTCCCACCATACCAAAGTAATGCCTCCAAGGCGTAGGCTAGCCAGCTGAATCTTACTCTTGTCTGAATCGATGCTTTGCACTCTACAATAAACATCAATCTATCTAATCCAATTATCCAGATTCTTTGCATTCAACTCTTCATCATATATTAGTAAATCAAATTTAACATCTAATTTAATCAAATATGTTTTCTTTTTGTTTTCAGGGCTACTAGGAGGTGTGGGAAGTTTTTATTCTTTCCCTTTACCTTTAGAGTGGTCATGGAGGAGAGATTATTCTGCTCCTTTATCTTGTTTGAAGTTTGATAAATCTTCAGCTCTACCTTTCTTAAATTCTATATACATTTCCTCCACTATGGCTTTCATGGTTAGGAAACCATCCATGAACTGGGAGTCTAATTCCAAGGGGTTCTCTTTTGTCATTTTCCTAAAGTGGACTCTTCCAATTTCAGGGTTAGCATCAACCAACTCTCCCTCTCCTAATTTAAGTTTTGATCTAGTTAGCATTCAACAACAAAATCCAGCACACGCTTGTCTAACCTTAGTAACCTAGAGCTTTGATACCACTTGATCTGGAATTTATCCGGGACAAAGAATTAAAGGTATTACAGACTCATGTACATGGATGTGCCTATGTTACTTTATGCAATGGATTGATAATATTGCAAATTACATAGACACTGAGGAAGTTAGAGAAAACATAATAGTAAAAACATGTAATACAACAAGTTTAATAAGGAGTTCACCCAATGCTCCTGGGCTACATCTCTTGGTCCAACTTTCAGTGGTGGCCTCTCTATTATGTTTTCGAAGAAGAGTTTCTTTGCAACAGTGAGCTCAATTTGAGTCTCACTCAACATATATGAATCAGTAGGATTGGAGTGCAAAGAATCTCCTTGCTGGTACTTGACCTCTACTGGTCATAGTAGTATGATTCCAATATGAAACTCATACTTGATAGGCCTATGTCGAGGAGCTCACTTGAACCTCTCAAGCTTTCTCTGGAGTGCATAGACTCTTTGACTCTCTCTGGCTCTATCTGGCTCGATGCTGCCTTCAAGTCAACTCGGCTTCTTCTCTCTGTTCTCTGCTCTTAACTTTTTGTGTCTAACTAACTCCTCTTTGTGTGTCTGTTTGCTTCTATTAGTTCATGGCTTTAAAGCCATTCTACTTTTTGTCAGTTCGTTTTCGCCTCCCGGCGTTCTGGTTTTCCTGCCTCTATCCATTCGAACTCCCATGTTCTGTGTCATCATCACTATGTAACGATTCACAGGGAGGTGGCCACCTATTCTGTAACGGTTGAGTGCGTTAGGTTCCTTGGACACATTTGAACAATCGTTATTTCCATTTGCTCCAAGATGCTTGAAAAACACAAATCTTCTGCCAACTCATCATCCACATCAGACTTCAAATCCCATGCAATCTTGCTTTACAACCTTGTCAAATCCAGTCATATATCAGGACGCTCTTCCACCATTGATCTGGGTCCCCCTGATCCTATAGTCGTCGTTCATATAAGGCGGGTAAGTAGTGTGAATTTTACCCATTCGATGTGAGTGGCTTTATCTCTCTTCCGCCATACACGTGTCACTCAGTGTGTGGCATCGGGTGTGACTCGGTCAAAACTGCTTATCATGTTATGAAACCAGCTCACAAAAAGATAGAAAAGATAGTTGAATGCCTTAGAATTCAGCTTCTTCGAGGAGGCAACCTCCTTTACATTACACAAATGAACAATTCTTGGATGATTCAAATGACAAAACCTCCTTTCTATATATAGGAGTCTAAGGAGTCACAATATAACCA